>JBANCY010000392.1:0-36261 GCA_037040045.1 Phorticella flavipennis | reverse complement strand
AATCCTACGCCACAACCTAGTTTTTCTAGGAGGGTCATGCCTAAAGGCATGAGCGGGACTCGAACCTCGCACCTCTTTTGTTCGGCGGGACAATGCGCTATCCACTGGACCACCGAGGCCCCATATGATAAATTGTTATGGATATATAAAAATAATAATATAATCTTTCCCAAACTAAAAATTTGAAATTGGAATATATATTTATGCATACGAGTAAGTCCTAAGGATATCCTAGAAATTTCAGAGCGATTGCAATATAAACGCCGAAGTTATACGATCTAAAAGTTTCCGAGCCCCGGCGAAAATGAAAAAAATTGAAGAAAAACAGAGCTAGAGACACCTCATTAAAGACGCTTCATTAAATTCTTTGAATATTTTGGATTATATCAAAAGATAGTTGCATACCTTAGTCCAAACTAACCTTTGCAGGAACGAGTTTGAAAAAATCTGGGGTTCCCCTATTAGAATTTTCTATAATATAAAGATTATTCCCCCAGTGGCCATTGGTACTCACCCGTATCAAATTGATAAAAGGCAATAAATATAAGAAATTAAAGAGTAAAATGGGCACATTATAATCATCGGTCGAGGCGCAGCGTTCCTCAAAGTTTCGGAGACGCACGTTGAAGACTTCGACTGTGGGCTCACGGAGTAGGCTTGGGTAGATTAGGATTATCCTGTGAAACCACTCCATGAATATCTGATGCTGTATTTGGAGGAAACCCTCTCGAATATATATATCCTGTTTCATATCCTCCTTGGCGTTACTTAAGCCAGTATCCTTGACATTATCACGCTGGTAGTCCACAACGCCCGAGCAACGTGTTAACCAGAGCCGATCTCCCGTCAGGAACGGGCTAACTGTGCGAAATTCGCTTGGAAAACGTATCGAAACGGATAATACTTTGGGCAAATTGGCGGATCCATCGATGTTCTCGAAGACCACTCCACACAACGTGGTACGCTCATCAAACTGATTTTGGAGATCTTCGGGATCCACAAAGCCTTGAGTGCCGTTCAATTCCAATGTGCTGGACACGGATTCAATAATGGCAGTTGTGAATGGTGTTATGGGGGAGTAGCTCATGATATATTTGGTTTGTTCGCGCTTCAAATCAACCAGATCCCTGTTCGGATTGGATTCAAAATTTCAGAATCAATGCAAGCTGTTTAGTCTTATGTGCAAGAGCTTACGATAGTATATTGAGATCGTCCAGTTTACTGGACACGGTTATCGTTTCATCCGGATCAAGGTCGGGACGTCGGTAGAGCATCCGTCTGGTCTGTGATATGGGATTCACCAATATAAGAACTAACATTATGATAATCATAACCGTTTCAAACAAAAGGCGTTTCCATAGCGCCAACTCGATTTGCACATTGTGTTTAAAGAGTAAACCAAACGTCGCCGGCATCGTGTTAAGTGTATTGCGAACTCAAAATATAATTTGTGTACATAGAAATAAGAGTTTTCATGTTTTGACAAGAAACGCGCTGATTTCAAATAGATTTTAAAGTTTAACAGCGAGAACTTTTTGCGAATATCGAACAGTGTGTGCACACCACAAGTTGCTCAATGTTAACGACTATCGATAACTGGTTATTGAGTGCAATTAACTAAATTTAGTTTATTTAACACAATTATATAGATAAATATACTAATTTTGAAAGCATAAATTAATTAAATTGCGTTAAAAACCAAAATTTTAGGCAGAGCATGGCAAGTTAATATGTTAACAGCAGTCGTTCCGCTTAAAGCCCTGTTAACATGGAATTTATTAATCGCTTAAAATATTTACTACAATAAAAATTCTATAAAATTAAAATAAATAACACACAGGTTAACCAATTTGAATAAGTTTTAGTCAATTATTTCAAAATGTAACAGTTTGCATTAATTTATTAATATCGATGTGTCTACAATTTTCAATTTATCGATAAGTTTACATAATGTGAACAACAAAGTATATTCTATAATATTAAAATAACAGACTTTAATCAACTCAAATTACTATTTCCAATTATTTAAAATTTTTAAAGATTAGGCTTTTATGTGTTGTAATCGATAACTTTAGGGGCCTCGGTGGTCCAGTGGATAGCGCACTGTCCCGCCAAACAAGAGGTGCGAGCTTCGAGTCCCGCTCATGCCTTTAGGCATGACCCTCCTAGAAAAACCAGGTTCTGGCGTGGGATTTGAAATCCACCCACAAAAAAATGTTCTTCACTGAAGGAAGCAGAAATAGAGGAAAATAGAGCTTCAGGTTTTGACCCGAAACGCTTGTTATGGCCATATAATAATAATAATCGATATATTCCATGAAATAAATAATTTTTTCAAATTTTCAAATGTAAATGTAATTATTTAACAGTGACCTTTTATTGAGTGTTATCGATAATAGCCAACTTAACAAATGGCTGCATCGCTTTACAGAAAACTGCACAACTTAACAGCGACTGGTAACTATCGGTAGGCCGATATATTACGAACAACCCTGCTTTAATGGCAAACGCTATTTGCCGAGTCATAATCAAAGCCGTCAATTTTACAAGTTGAATTCGAATTGCAGTTGAAAATATCGAAATAAAGCACAAGGAGCAAAATGACGCTCACGAATCGGGTAAGATGACAATGCATTTCGAAACGAGAACGATTTAACAACGCCAACTGTTTTTGCAGATGGAAACGGAATCGGCCTACCAAAAGGGCGAGGGATTCCGTTCGTACTATATACAAAAGATTGAGGAACTGCAGCTAATTGTGGCCGAGAAGAGTCAGAATCTGCGTCGTCTGCAGGCACAGCGTAATGAGCTCAATGCCAAAGGTAAGCAATTGTGGAGAAGCTATGCCAGATGGGCCCACTGTGTCTATGCTCCCCGCGGCAGTTGGCTATCCTCCTCGCCTCAGGAGGCTCTGCTCCTCCTCGTGGCAAGAGGCTATCCCCCTCGTCGCAGGAGGCCATCCTTATGATTGCATGAGGCTATCCATCCTCATGGCAAGAGGCGATCCCCCTTGTCACGAGTGGCTATCCTCCTGGACGCAGAAGGCCATCCTCCTTGTGAAAAGAGGCTATCCTCCCACCCTCCTCCTTTGGAACCCATTTTAATCACATATCACTTGATTCTTACAGTGCGCATGCTGCGCGAGGAACTGCAACTGCTGCAGGAGCAGGGCAGCTATGTCGGTGAGGTGGTGAAGCCAATGGACAAGAAGAAGGTGCTGGTCAAGGTGCATCCGGAGGGCAAATTTGTTGTTGACCTCGATAAGAACATAGACATCAACGATGTGACACCCAATTGCCGTGTTGCCCTGCGCAACGAAAGCTACACGCTGCACAAGATCTTGCCCAACAAGGTGGATCCCCTGGTGTCGCTTATGATGGTGGAGAAGGTGCCCGACTCCACATACGAAATGGTTGGCGGTTTGGACAAGCAAATCAAGGAGATTAAAGAGGTCATCGAGCTGCCCGTAAAACATCCGGAATTGTTCGATGCCTTGGGCATTGCGCAGCCAAAGGGTGTGCTATTGTACGGTCCACCTGGTACGGGCAAGACACTGCTGGCACGTGCCGTTGCCCATCACACGGAATGTACTTTCATACGCGTCTCGGGCTCGGAGCTGGTGCAGAAATTCATTGGCGAGGGATCACGTATGGTGCGTGAACTCTTTGTAATGGCACGCGAACATGCGCCATCCATCATCTTCATGGATGAAATCGATTCGATTGGCTCCTCACGTATCGAATCCGGTTCCGGCGGTGATTCCGAAGTGCAGCGTACCATGTTGGAGCTGCTCAATCAGCTGGATGGCTTCGAGGCGACCAAGAACATAAAGGTCATCATGGCCACCAATCGTATTGATATACTTGATCCTGCCCTCCTGCGTCCGGGACGTATTGATCGTAAAATCGAATTCCCGCCACCAAACGAGGAGGCGCGTCTCGACATCCTCAAGATTCATTCAAGGAAAATGAATCTAACGCGCGGCATTAATCTACGCAAGATTGCCGAACTGATGCCAGGTGCATCCGGTGCGGAGGTCAAAGGTGTCTGCACAGAGGCGGGCATGTATGCGCTGCGCGAGCGCCGTGTGCATGTGACCCAGGAGGACTTTGAGATGGCCGTGGCCAAGGTGATGCAGAAGGACTCCGAGAAGAACATGTCCATCAAGAAGCTCTGGAAGTAAACTCCCGCTTGAAGCTTCGAAACTAACTATAAACAATTTAATACTTAATGGCACACGATATAATTAAATTCATTAAAATAAAAATATGTTAAAAGTCTACAAGAGGACAGATGATCCTTGATCCACTGCCTTTGTGCCCAGATCCCAATTGAAAATTGGTATGAAGGGTATGATAGGTTTGTGCAAATGTATGCAACATGCAGCATTATATGGCTATAACAACCCTAGGGGGTCACAGCCTGAAGCACTCTGCCTTGATTTCCACTTCCTCCACCGAGGAATTTTTTTAAGTGGATGGATTTTAGATCCTACGTCACAACCTAGCTTTTCTACGAGGGTCATGCTATCAACCTGGCGGGACAGTGCTCTATACACTGGTCCACCGATTCCCCACACCCCCTAAAGTATATATCCGTTCTTCCTTGGAAATCATATATATCGTACGCAGATCGAGTTTATTTTTAATTTTGGATGCCACGCCCCATTCTCCCGATTGTCAATAAATTCGTGTTTCGAAAAAATGGCCACAACTTTGGCATTTATAAAGCTATATGGTATATGGGGTCATGAATAGAATCTGCAGAATGGAATTACTCAAAATATTGATAAGCCCCTGGATTTTCGCGGAATGTAACGAAATGTTTCGATGAGCCACTATTTTTATGAGTCATAAAATTTGGTATGTAGGTGCCCATAGACCCTGTGCAGAAAGTGGCATCATTTTCCATCCTAATTTAGTCTCCTCTAAATTAAGTAAGTGCTTTTATTATCTACAATCCTTATCATGACTCGTATTCCAGAGTATATATTCATAACTATGTCACCAACCAATCCTCAAAATTTCAGAACAATCGGATCATAAACACCAAAGGTATACGACTCAGAAGCCCCCGAAAATGGGCTAAAATTTGATAACAGGTGTAATTTTTTGTCCATCCAATAAATAAGTTAAGTGTCTTTTTCCAAGCGAACTCCCCAAGCCTTATTTCTGACTGTATTGCACAAAACTGGGCTTAGGGTATCTCACAGTCGAGCTCATTCAACTACAGCTTTCTTGTTTTCGCAACAGAATGAAAAGTTTTATTTCATAAAAAACACAAAAATAATTACAAAAGCGATTTTGTTGTGATGAGTTGCCTTCCTCCCGCGTCCCAAGCCAAGATTCAGTTGCCCCCGGAGCTGCTGCGCTGCTGCAGCTCTGCCTTGAGCATGGCCGTAATATGCTCATCGTCGGCCACATCCAGGCACGTCTGGCCGTCCGCGTCGCGCAGCTCCAGGTTTGCCTTCAAGGCGAGCAGGCAACGCATGGCCTCCACATGGCCACAACTGGCTGCATAATGCAAGGGCGTCTGTTGCTCCGCATCCTGCTGGTTCACATCGGCGCCACACTTGACCAGATACTCTATAATTTCGATGGCATTACGATCTGTGGCCCAGTGCAGCAGCGCCATGCCCTGATCATCGAGTGAGGTCAAATCGCTGGGCTGCAGCAGCTCACGCAGGCGCGCCAAGTTGTGCTCCTTGACGTGATCGAAGGGCGTCTTTAAATGCTCCGGTTTGGTGTGCTCCTCCGCCGGCACCGACTCTATGGAATGCACTACCCAGCGCAGGCCGCCGCCGCCCCGCATGGAGCGCTGCTTGTCCAGCCAACTGGGCTCCAGTGTGTTCAGTTTCTCCACATAGGCGCGCTGGGCCTCCAATAGGCTCATCTCGCCCAGCTCATGCCAGGCATTCCACTTGCTGCGCGCCTTCAGCTGCAGCACAGTGGGCTTTGACGTGTTGCATATCCCCACCGTGGCCTGCTTGTACAGGGCATAGAATTCCA
The DNA here is from genome assembly GCA_037040045.1 of Phorticella flavipennis. Taxonomy (NCBI): domain Eukaryota; kingdom Metazoa; phylum Arthropoda; class Insecta; order Diptera; family Drosophilidae; genus Phorticella; species Phorticella flavipennis. The sequence goes on along the minus strand of JBANCY010000392.1, from coordinate 30,253 downwards.
GCAGATCCCGCTCGGCATAGGCACTGGCCTGGCGCATTACATGGCTTGTGGCCAGTGTGAATTGCTCGTCCTCCTCCTGCTCCTCCTGCGCGTTCAGCAGCTCGTCATCCTGTTGTCCCGCCTGCTCCTCATCCAAATCCAAATCGCTGTCAGACATACTTAACTAATATATTACTAACAATATAATATAATTTATAGAATATGCATTTAGGTCTTCTGTATGTTCAGGTAGTTGCCCTCCAGCACGTGCTTCTGCTCGTTCTCGATCTTCTCCAGCGCCTGCAGGCTGTTGAAGCTAACGAAGCCGTAGCCCTTGGAGCACCCGGTCTTCTTGTCGAATATCACGTTGGCGTTCAGCACCCGGCCGAACTCCTTGAAGTACCCCCGCAGCTCCTGGTGACCCACCGTCCACGGAAGATTGCCCACAAAAATGCGGTGAACTGATTTTCCCACTTTTGCCGCTGCGGTTGCCATGTGTCTCACTCTGTCGCCACGCTTGCTCGCTCGCTCGCTCCTTCAACTGCAACGCAAAGTTTAACAAATTAAAGAATTAATAATTAATTATTAAAGACAAAAGTTCACCTGAGTTGCGTAAATTGTTACGGGCGCTTTCGGTTTATGTGTATCGTTATGTAGCGGCTATTGCACTTGTTGTTGTTGTTCTTCTCAACTTAACCTCAAACCAAAACGAACTTGTAATGCGTATTTTTCGATATATATTTTGAAAATTTTGATATTTGTATTCACAAAATGAAAGTTTTAGGCAAAGCACAGCAAGTACATGAAATAAACAAAGGAAATAATATGAACTGAATCGATGTATATGAAAAGCACATAAGAGTGAGCAACTTTTAAAATATATCGATAAATTCATATTGAGCCATAAAATTAATCGAGCAGTCTGTTTTAAATTTTTTGCGAATTTTTATATATGTATAACTTTTGATAATTTTGCATGTTTATAAAATGAAACTTTTAAGCAAAGCGCAGCAAACACATAAAATAAACAAAGAACTATCGATAAATGTGAAAAGCTTTGCGAGGTGTATAAATTATTAAATATATCGCTATGGATCAATGAAATTAAATTAAATGCGCTAAAAAGTTAGTTAAACAGTATGATTTTACTTTAAATCTAAATTTTTATTTCTTAATTATAATAATAATTATAATAATTTCTTAAGCATTTAGAGAAAGTCAAATCGATATTATTGACCAGAATCATTTTAATCGATAAAATTGTTTTAAAATAAAGAAAAGTAATTTATTGGTGGCAAAAAATATAATCTATTAAAATTAATATTTTGCTAAATATGAAAATAAAATAAAATATTCTACAATTTTAGTTCACCACTATTTTGTTATCGATTCTGCTGCAGTTAACATATTTTAAGGCTTCAAAAGATGCTCAAAACTGCAATTTACACATTAAACCAGTTTTTAAAGAATTTTTGCTATTAATTGAAGTTAATAGCTAATTAATAGCAATTAATTAGTAAATTGTTTACAAAGAAAGCTTTCAGTGCTGCCCCTCAACTGCTGGCCACAAACGTTGCTTAAAAATCGATAACTAAATGCGCTAAGCGCGCAATTTAAGAAATCCTTTTTGTCGATAATAAATAAATTTAGTAAAATAATTTATTTCTAAAGAATATCATTTATAAAAATAAATCATGCTTTGCTAAATTTGATAGTAAAATATAATAAGTTTCAATTAGAATTTAACAGTTTTTTGTTTCCATTTTCATTATTTGCAAAGAAACCTTTCAGTGCTGCCCCTTAACTAGCTTAAATATCGATAACTAAATGCGTTTAGCGCGCAATTTTTCAAAAATAAAACATTTCTTTCCGTTTTATAGATTTTTTTTTGTCATTTTTTTGTGTTTTGTGTCCCTTTTTCATTTTATTTAATTTATGTTTTTATACGATTTCCTTTCAACAAATTCTCTTTAAGGCTACAAACTACTTAAAATTAACAACATCGCGTATTTTCTTTCAATAAATAAACAAACAAATCAATTATATATATATACTTTCTTTTGTTTCTTGTTTTTATCGTACATTTTACAATAGAATACAAAATACAATCGAATTATCGCAAAGCCTTGGGATGTTGTGTCGTTAGCAGTGTCAATAAATAACTATGGAAGCGATTTGTATGTTACGTTCATCGTTTTCTCTTTCATTTTTTGTTTATAAATAATTGCAAATTAGGAAAAAATAAAAGAAGGAAGGAAGTTTAAGCTACGACGCGCCGTAGTTTTTATACTCTATTCGCAGTTTGTATATAAGAATTGAGCTAGTCAACAGACTTTCAATTCGTTGACAGCTATATGATATAGTGAACCGATCCGGCCGATTCCGACAAATGTGCTGAGTAATAACATAAGCAGGCTGTGTACCAAATTTCAGAAGAATAGCTCAAAAACTGAGCGAGATAGTTGGGTTGGGGGACAGACAGATAGACAGAGTTTGGGTTTTGGATTTGGACAACGCTTCAGCACAAAGTTTATGTATTAAATTCTTCGAAAAGAGCTTGAAAATAAACATATTATATAAAAGATGTGCTAAGATTTGTCTAGAATTGTGAATTTTGGCTTTCATTATCAAGTTTTTTGTGGAGTGTGTGGAGAGGTGGGGTCTGTGGGGGTCTGTGGAGGGTTAAAGGAGCAGTGGAACCAAATTTTGTAGGTGTGTGTGTGTGTCTTAAGCCTAGAAATACATGATTTTTTCTTGTTTTATGATTTAATAGTTGCTCATTGTCTCGATTTATATAGTTTAAATACAAATCTAGTACGCGACTTATTCGTTAATAACATAAGAATTTAGTGTATAATTTAATAAACTTTGATAATATATACATATATCTATATGTATATTTATTTAATTTATAAATTTTCTTTGATCTTGCGACACTTTTACAAATTGCAAATCAAAAAGTTGTAATTTATTATGCTAATAATAATAGTAATAATAATAATAATAATAATAATATAGAGGTTGTTTGTTTGCCTGATTTGTACAAAAAACTATACAAAAGTTATATATATATGTGTTTGTATGTATTTATGTTAATAATATGCGATTTTTTTTGTTTAAATCTTCAGTTAAGTTGCATAAGAATTAATTGTAAAAAGTCGAATTTTTCCATGTTGTTTTGTTTTATGTAAACAATTTTTCATTTTGCACAAATTACAACAAACTATTTTCTAACAGAAAATATTACATATATAATACATATATATATAGATGTAGATATATATATATGCTTAGCTTAAGTGTGTATGATATATCTATGTGTCCGTGTGTGTGTGTGTGTGTGTAGAGTGTGTTTGTTTTATATAAATTTGTTAAATTTTTTATACCAACATTTGATTTGCCTATAAATTTTCTTCTCTCTCTCTATCTCTTTCTAATGCTCTAGCTCTAGCTCTATCTCTCTCTAACTCGTTTTCTTTACAGTACAAATACAACGCAAACAATTTGTTTAAATATTTAGAAAAAAAAAAAAGTAAGTAATTGAAATATAACTGTAATAATTGTAATACATTTATAGAAAAATTCCACTTCTCGCCCTCTCGCTCTCTGCCTCTATCTCTCTATGCCTCTCTAACTCTTTCGCTCTTCATATTATTAACATAATTTTATTGAAAAAAAATTCGTTTATGTGTCACAGCACCACCATGTAAATTGTTGTTGTTGTTCTGGTTGTTGTTGTTGTTGTTGTAACTCCTATATAGATCTATAGATCCGGCGCAGGCGTCGGGGTCTACGCCGTCTGGCGGCAAACCTGCTACCAAAGGCGATGCAGATGCAGATTCCGGGATAACACGGAACGGACATCGTTGGTAAACCGCAGCGCATCCAACATCGGTAGCAACGAGAGTAATGCCGTATCCATCGGATCGGAGAACCAACTCTTGATGGGGATGGCATTGTTGGGAAAACAGCGATATGCACCGGGCGAGTTATCGATTATAAATATCTGAAATGCAACCAAGGGGGGACATTATTAGCTTTGATATAGTAGGGATTTATAGAATAGAATATCATACCAATCGAACAGGAAAGTTATATGATGGCACATGAAGGACTATAAACACTAACTAAATCCTCGAGAAAACGTATGTCCTATGGAGCTATATTTGACTAGGTTTATCTATAAGAAGTACAGGACGCGGCAGAAAGCTACGAAAATCCCACAAGAAACTCGCGAAGAACGCGGGAGAAAGATACATGGAAAAACTACAATAAGCCTACGAGAAATCCTCGAGAAGCGAGAAAGAAAGACACATGAAAAGCCCGGAGAAACTTAGGAGAAATAGACACGGAAAGCCTACAAGAAATCTAAGATAAAGATAGATGAAGATAGGTAGATGAAGAAAGATTCGAAAAAGCGCATATTCCTTACGCCACAATAGTTCATCTGGCAAAAAAGTCATATTTGACAATTTTAACCTATTTACTCCTTGAGAACCGCGGGAAAACCCAACTAGAAACCCACATCGCGGAAGGCGGAAGAAAGAGAAACGGAAAACCCACAATAAACTTAAGAGAAATCTTTGGGGAACATACAGGAAAATGCATGTTCGCTAAACAAAAGTTGGGCGTCGTTTCACTATTTTATCCTATAAGGAGTTAATGAGGAACATGAAACAAAGACACATGAGAAGCCCCGAGACACCCTGAAGTAATGCACACGGAAAACCCACGGTAAACCCTCAATAAAGATGCCAGAAAACGCATGTTCCTCAGACAAAAGTAGTCCATGTGCCAGGAAAGAGTTATATATTGACTATTTGAACCTAATAAGGAGAATATGAAAAACGCGGGAGAAGCCTTTAAGAAAACTAAAAAAACGTGGGAGAAACTGTCGAGAAAATAACAAGAAACCTCCGAGAACCGCGAAACACACGGAAATCCCTCAATAAACCTAAGAGAACTTTGAGAAACACAGAAGAAAACGCATATTTTATAAATTAAAGTAACTCATTCTATCTTTAATAGTATTCTATATCTTTTTAAGCAAGTTTTGTCCGAATTCCCCATGAATTTGAAAAGGAATATTAACAACAGTATGGCCTACATATCATACAATAGATTCTATTCATCTATGTCTACAGATACCTACCAATAACTAGTTCCAAATATCCCTAGATCTGTTTGACAAATGGATAACAAACTGGCACTAGAATGTACAAAGTATACCAAACAATCAAGGAATCGTATGGATCATATCCATATCTGTCTGCCGGCCCATCTGACTCTCTGTCTGTCTGAGATATCATAATGAGACGTGGCACGGCGTACTTCGTTGAATCTGGCTGAATCGAACCACTATATCATATATCTTTCAAATAGCTAAAGTTTGTCCACAATGCCTTTGCCTTTAAGCTTTTATCTATATAAATACGCAGAACTCTAAAATTATAAAAGGTAGAGAGCTGAAATTTGGTCTATATATTGGTGGAGAGCTCATCTATAATGATTTAGCCCCTGGATTAAAAGAGTTTGCTCCAACTTTTCTCAGCTTGTTGCCATCTCAATTGGATCATTCTTTCCAGCTTTCCAGCTTATGGATCATTCTTTTCGGCGTTTTCTTACCCTATTCAAATCACTGCATATGGCTGACAAATCTTTGGTATAAGAGCCATAATCGGGCGTACAATGTTGTCTATAATATCGACGCCGCAGTATATTGCGGCCGTTGTCCAGTTTGTCAGCCACCGCCGCGCCGTAGATCTCCATGCTGGCCGTGAATACGACCAGATCGTACCATTGCGAGACCTGTAACAGAATGAGATCATTAACAATTATATAGGATTTTTTACAGTGTATAACAATAAAATGCAAATGAAACGAAACGAATCCATAGTAAAAATTTCACAAAGTTAACTCTGAGGTTTCTGTATAATCATCGATTTATTATGCGGTTTTTCATTTTTATTATTCGATGATTTTATGGTGTTTTTTAAACGAGTTTTTCTATATTATAGAATAACTATGGATATAACCTCAAAATGTGATTTACAGAAGAGAGCTATTATAAGCTCTGAGGCGGAAGATGAAAAAATTTAAAGCGTTAGACAATTGAGTAGAAAAAGTTTATAGATGGAGGAAGTGTGGAGAGAGAGGTCGATAAATCAGGGGGATTTTAAGTATTTCTCGGTAGAAAAAGTATGAAAAAGCTGAAGAATGGGAAGAAAAGAGGAACTGAAGAACATAAGAGATTTGTGATGATTGAGTTATGGCAAATATATAGATATAAGAGAGTGAAATAGAGAGGGGAGAGAGAAATAGAGAAGAGAGATAAAGCTTGAGCTTCTTAAATTTTAATTTTAATCTCTTATAAGTTATTCGGGAAGCTATGGATACGAAATTTTATGTCTGGATAAGGAAGTTGTAGTCAATAGATTTCCAAAATGTGTGTACCCGATTCTTCTATCTACCCTCTATCGTAGATAGAAGAGAAATTGAAGTTTTCGTTCTTTAATATAATATCATAAATAAAACTCGGTTTTTCCAAACTCACAAAATAATAATGAAAAGATTTATACAAATCATTATCATCATTGAAATATTCTTGGGGTCTCGATAGACGGATAAAGGATAAACTGTGGAAGGATTTATGGGGTCTTCAACAGTCTAACCACAAGACCCCATAAATCCTTCAAAAACTATACCAAATAAGGGCAATTTTTCCATAATTTTCCAGTCTTCATCAAAATTTTGGACTTACCACATCCAGAAAGTAATCGACGTGCGGCCTTTTGTGCACGAAAAATCGCACCGGATGCCTATCGATGGTCACTTTGACGGTAAAATCATGCGGCGTTCCCGGCTTCACCGTATTCCTGGGCATAGCATTGTGGTGTGAGTGTATTAACGTCTCGTCCAGGTCGAGGACCAACGTCTTTCGCTGCACCAGGCTGAGGCGATGTCGGGACACGGGCGACAGCGGGAAGAGTTCATATTTAACCGGCTGATACTGGATAAACTAAGAGAGTTAATTTATACAATACATACAATTCTTTAAAAATCACAAATCGGTTATTACGTAATGCAAATCAAATGGGGATTAGTTTAAAAACTTAGGATAAAATATAGAAAAGAAAAATATAATACATAATAGTAAAATCAAAAAAACTAAGTTTTTCACTGAGGTTTTTGGGGGAAAATTATATCCGAGGTATTCAAAATTTAGCCTGATTTGAAAAGTTCAAGAAGTTAGGCGTAAGGATTGATATGGTGTTTGAGCCATATGAATTTCATATTTCCCTTGAATGCCAAAAAGTATTCCGATTTTCGAAAAGTGTTTCTAGGAAAACCAAAATTTTCCATTAGAACTTTAAGATTTAGTGTACCGATTTTGCTCAAATTTGATCTGTATATATATTTATACATATATATATTACTCAAACTTGTCTAAGCTTCATTTCAATATTATTAACTTTCGACAAAATTGCCTAAACTTTTTTCTAATAATAAACAAATTTCCTGAAAAAACAAAGTGAACTGTTCCTATTCTAGCTATAAGATATAGTAAACGGATTTTCAAAAAAATTGTGATAAACATATACAAAACTTGCCTCTTGCAAAATAACTTTTCTAATCAAGAACTTTTGCTAGAAGAATACCTAGAGGGGTTCCAGCTGCGGCTATATATTATAGAAACTTGATTCTGTAAACGATTGTCGAGCATATAGAAATACTTTGTACTGAATATTGCAGTGATAACATCAATTTAATATGAAAAAGTTTTGCTTTAAAAAATATAGTTCTGATTTTTCCGATCATTATATACTATAGACTATGCTATACATATAGATATTTTTAGACTTTGGTAAATGTATATAAATTTTCTTTGAAATCGGCTGCCAAATTTTGCGAAAAACTATAAACTATGTGTAATAACAATAAGCTAAAAAAAGACTAAATTTGCAAGAGATTATTTATCTGAAATCTTTATAATATAATCCGAAAATAGGGCACTTTGTGACTTAGGGGAGTTGCTTTTTGAAATATTTTATGCAGAAAAATTTGTAAGAAACAACTTGGAAGTGAATTTGACGGTATATTTGATATATTATATAGATCTTTATAGAACTGTAGCGGATTATGCAAAACTTTTGGGACTAGTTGAAAATCCAAAGTTTTATTGATGCTTTGGCAAATTCCAGATCGAAAGTTCAACAGAAAAGTTAGCCAGGTTGTAGAAATTTGAAGGTTTTCATTCTGTTTGCATTTCGGTTTTGGAGCGTTACGAAACGCCGCCGCCACTAACGGAACAAGTAACGCCTAGTGACTAATACTAGATGCAGCGTCATGCTGCTAGGGCACAAAATGTGCCCGAAGTGTGTACGAAATTATAGAATATGAAACAATAAATAAAAGACGAAGACAAAACAAAACAAAACGAGAAGAAGAAAAGGAAAATAAAACAGTTGAAACATGATAAGACTACGGACTACATATATATTTATATATATATATATATTATATGCTGTTAGGAAATGTTAAGTACAAAAAAACCAGGGGAGCAGACGTTTATATCAGCTGTTCGAAGTTGGCATACGCTTTCTTGATGTTCGGGTGGAATATAGGTACTATCTATATGTTTGTCTATAGTGGAACAAACAGAAGTGAACCAAAAATTTACCCTTAGGGTTCGAGCCTCGGATCTAATAATTGATTGTGCCAAAGCAGCTTTATCAAGTCAGCTGTTTTCACGTCAGATCTGGCTATGTTTTTATGAATGGATTGTGCATTGGGAGTCTGCTTTTTCTGGGCATTTTTCAATCTGGCTTTAGCCTATGCACCTCGGACCTCATAGTGCATAGTGTTCCCAAAGAGCGTTGCCAACTCAGCAATCTGGCTATTTTTGCATAGAACCGGCAGCGGATAGTCGTGGTTTTTCTAAATATAACTCAAGGATTCGAGCCTCGGACCTTATGAAACGAGTTTTCCAAAGCGTTGCCAGCTTTTTTTTCCTCAAATCTTGCTTTTTCCAAGTGCTACGTCGAAAAAACCGGGGCCTCGGTGCACCAGGGAACAGCGCACTGTCCCGCCAAACAAGAGACTGTGGGTTCGAGACCCACTCATGTCGATAGCATGACCCTCCTAAGGAGAGTCTAGGAAAAATTTCCCGTGAAGCAAGGAGAATTAAAGGCAAAATAGTTACAGCCTACGATAGTTTCTATAAAAACAAAAATTTAGGACGATTCAAGAACATTACATAACTGCCATGTCTATGGACCAAACTTGCTGAAATTTGTTGGAATCATAAACAATAATGAAACCGAAGTGTATACAAAATTTAAAGGCAATAGGTTTAAAAACTTGGGAAATATGGGCAAAATAGAGTTTTAGTTGTATGACAGCGGAAGATGAACTTTAGATGGTTTTTGAATTGCTATCGTCGAAGTTGGAGGCAACTAACGAGATTTCTGCACTACCAATGACAGGTATATAATATATAGTGGTTTGACAATCGAGAATGCTCCACCTCCAAATGGAAGATATACTTTATATAGTGGTACGATTTGGGCGCTTAAATGTGCTGATGTATAGAAGGCTGTATTCCGAGTTTTATGAGTATAACATAGACGGATATAAGTTTTGGGGGTTCTATAAGTTCTGACAAACTTCAGCACAAAGTGAATATACTATACAATAATATAGGATCAAGATCGATCGAGGGGTCTGTCCACTGACACATAATTTCGATACGATTACTAGAACGATTGGTTGGGTTAGCTTATCGGCCCCGAGGCCCCAGCCTTGACCAGTGCTTTTTTGATAACAGATAAGACGACTGAACAAGGGGCAGCCGCGTCGGGGGGAGTCACCATATATCGGACATATCTATGACTATATAGGGGAAACTGGGGGGTGGGGGATGGTAGGTCTACTTACAGCGCGGACTTGTCGATTGAACATGAAACAGATACATGTCCAGACCTTTGACAGCAGCAGCAGCAACGCATGGAATTTCATTTGCAGCAGCGAAATCATCGGTAAGAAGTTTACTTCTTACCAAAATTGGTGGAAAACGAATAGAAAAAACTTAATAATAGTTTAAGCTGTTTGCTGCGTTGTCGCTTGTGTTGTTGTTGTTGTTGCTGTTACAACAAACTAAAAAAAAAATAATAACACAAAAGCTCGCTCGCGCCGGCAGATATGCCGCCTTTTGATAACGTCGCGCTCAAAATTGTTATCGTTGTTATCGATATACACTTTTCGCTCGTCTCTTTTTGCTGGCTGTTTCGCACGCACACACACACACGCACGCACGACGCACAGAGACGCACGTCAAGAGAGAGGCGCGCAGCGGATAAAATCGATATTTAACGCAAATATGCAACTCTGTGTTGCCAATTGGTTTATGTTTTAAGCAAATTAATGTTTAAATATTTTAATTTGCAGCTAAAATGCGTTTATTTCTGTTGTTTTATTTAACTTTTGCACAAAAATGCACAAACACGCACGCACACACAGCCACAACACACACACACACTCTCTCGCTCTCACAAGTGCTGTGTGGCTGCTTGTTGTTGTTGTTGTTGTTACTAGGCGCTCTGCTGCTGCTGCTGTTACAATTGTTGTGATTTTTTCGATTGTTGTTCTGGCGCTTTAATTGTTGCCACGAAAAGCACACACAATTAATGAGCTTTATTTGCGTTTTGATTGTTTAATCGTTCTTTGAGTGGCGCGTTTCACGCGGCAAATCTTGCTTGCACTTTGATATTGAATAATCTAGTTAGTTGTGCCTGTCGCCGTTTGTTGTTCCTTCCGATCGTTTAACAAATGGCACTACACACACAGACGCACGCACACACACGCAGCGAGGCTCGGGCTTAATCAATTTGGCCAAAAGCCAGTCCAAAAATTAAGTTGTGGAAAATAAAAAGAGAGTTCTTTGGGTAGCCGTGAGCGTGCTGTTGTTATCGTTGATCAATTGTGCCAGACGAATGCCTATCGATATGTGCCATTGTTGCCCTGCTTGGCCGAATACTTATCGGCGGCACATTGGCAATAGGAACAATCGATGTGGCAAATTTGTTAGTTATTGTTATAATTTTCAAATGTTAAACTAAAAATAAAATATAAATCAATTAACCAATTCCCATATATACTTATTGGCAGCAAAATAGCATTGCAATTTATCGATTTTAAAATTTGCTTATATTAAATTCCACTCAATATGATAGGAAATATATATATAAAACATATATTTAGACTGAATTTATTTATTAAAACATACAGCAAAAATATGTTTGCAATTAATTCATTATTAAGCTACGTGTAAATTGTCATATACCTGGCGGCAAAACGGAATTTATCGCTTATCGATAACTAAAAGTTCCCATAAAAATGAAAAATATAACTTTGTGCTGTTTTCATAAATGTATTTATAATAATAATAATTTTCCTACGTTAATTAGTTACAAATTTATTGTTACAATTCAAAAACTTATTGGTTATTGCTTATCGATTCTAATTTGGCTGTTGACTGGATTTCTTGTTTACTTTGGGACAAAGAATGTTAGATAAATATTGGGGCATAGCAGTCATTGCTAGTTACTACTCTTTTATGTTATCAATTTCTTAAGATACTAAATAAACAAATAATTACAAAAATGCACTTATCGATAACACAATTCGCAAAATATTTGCACATAAATTATGCATGCAAAAGGTATAATTTAGGGCTTCAAGGCTTAATTTTTAACATAAATTAGTTAATTATTTAATGATAAGCCTATTAGATAGTTATATATTGTAATATTTATAAATGGCGGCAAATGTGCATTTATCGATAAAAAAAAAATTTGCAAAATATTTGCCATTTGCACAAAAATAAAACGTAAGCAATATTTTAATTTGAAAAAAGCATTAATTTAAAAAAAGTTATTAAATATTTATTGTTAAAACTTATAAGCTATTTGATAGTTATCAAGTACATGTATAAATGGCGGTATAAATGCATTTATCGATAACACTGCTGCATATATGCCTACAAAAATAAAATATATGAAATAGTTGAAAAAAACGATTACTTTTCAACAGTAATTAATTAATTATTTATTGTTTACACTTAAAAAAAAGTATAGTGCTTATCGATTTTTTGTGGCTCTTTGAGTTTCTATGTTTGCGTTTTGCAGACAATGAATGTTGGTTTTTTTTATTAATAACAATATTATATAAAGCTATTATACAGTAAGAATTTCAGCACAATAATATATTATTGCATATGCTTCGATAACTTTGAAGTGCAATGTTATCGCACTGCGCTTGGCACTCGCTGAACCACGCGGCATCATGCTCGGTCTGAACGTGCAATCGCACCTTGTTTGACGCACCGATAACTGGCAATCGGCCGGCCGCTGTAATCGTTTAAAGCGTCGTTGACGTTCTTGCAATTTGCAAAAGTGAAAAAAGGAAAAAATTATGTAGACCGTTTTCAAACGCGAATTAAAAATCTCAATGAATGGTCGAAACGCTTGCGAATCTTACGGTGTTTGTTGGGTGTAGAGCTTGAGGCACGTGTTAATTACGCTGCGCTGAGGCAACATTAGCCCAGTATATATATACTTTTATATATACACTGTTACATACACACACATATATATAGCTATATACAACGCACATATATAGCCGGAGAGTGCGGGAGAGCGAGCGAGACAGAGCGAGAGCCGATGCGTGTGTATGTGTGTTAATGCGGCGAATGCGTGCGTGAAAGAAGGAAAAAAGCCGCCCGAAGTGCAGACTATTTCTCTTCCCTTTCCCTGGAATCGTTTGTTGAGGGGCAAAAAGGAGGCCGAAGCGGGCAGCGGTTGGCTTGAGCTTGGATCGGGTTCCGGTTCCGGTGCGGGTTCGGGTTTGGGTTTTATTTCGTCGACCGTTTAATAATAACCGCTAAAATTGTGGAAAAACAGGAGAAAACTCCCAAGCGGAAGAAGAAGGCTGCAGCCAGTAAAATGTCTGCAGTTTATTCGCCGCAACCCCCGCCGCCGCCGCAACAGCAGCAGCAGCAGCCCCCGCCACAGCACCCGCCGGGCGCTGTGCAGCTGCAGCAGCCGCCGCCGCAGCAGCAGCAGCAGGTGCCGTCCCAGCAACAGCAACAACAGCAGCAGCAACAACAACAGCAACAGCCGCCGCCTGGCAGTGGTCAAGGGCCGCCAGGTGGCGTCGGTCTGGGGCCCATGGGACCCATGGGTCCAATGCAGCAGCAACGTCTCGGGCCCGGGCCGGTGGGTGGCGTTGGCGTCATGATGGGCACGCCGCCGAATCCGAATGCCCAGCGGGGCGGTGTGCCGGCGCCGCAGGTCAACTCGGCGCAGATCCAGAAGATGCTCGACGAGAATTGTGGCCTCATCCAGACCATACAGGACTTTCAGAACATGGGTAAATCGCAGGAGTGCATGAGCTATCATGTGGCCTTGCACCGGAATCTGGTCTACTTGGCCCAGCTGGCCGATCCGCAAATGAATATATCACAAATACTGCCGGTAAGTCGGGCTCAATCCCCTCGCCAGCTTCAAGTGTTGTACTGATGCCATTGAAACCCATTGCAGCCACCGCATATACTGCAAACCCAGGCCATGCAGCAGGCCAATCAGCCGCCGACGCCGCATGGCATGATGGGCGTGCCGCCGCCTGGACAGCAGCAGCAACAACAGCAGCAGGTGCCGGGTCAAACTGTGGTCTCAGTGGGCTCGGTGCCGCCGCCCGGCAGCGTCATTCAGTCTCAGATGCTGCAGCATGCTGGCGGCGATGCTGGCGTCCAAATGCCACCGTATCCGGGCCAGCAACAACAGCAGCAGCAGCCCACTCATCCGGGCATGCCGCCCACGGCTCAACAGCAATCTCAACAACAACAACAGCAGCAGCAGCAACAACAGCAGCCGGGTCAAGTGCCGCAAGGTCCACAGGTTAGCCAAGCCGGCCCACAGCCACCGTCGGCGTACCGCAATGTACAGGCCGGTGGCGCCGGGCAGGCTGGCCAAGTGGTGGCCAATACGGCGCCCAGTAAGTGTAAAGTTGTGCTTCCGCTCTTCGTTTACCCCCACGTTGGCCACTCCCAGCTAATGTTGCCTCATTTGCCTTGCAGATCAACAGCAGCAACAGCGACCCAATAATGGACCACTGCCACCCGGACAAAGCCAGCCGCCGCCACCCCAGCAGCAGCAACAACAACAACAGCCGCCCAATCAACAGCAGCAGCCGCAACAGGGCCCCGGACCGGTGCCGCCGCCACAGGCACAGTACCGCGTCAGCTACCAGCAGCAGCAGCAACAACAACAGCAGCAACATGGACACTATCCGGGCTATCCGCCGCAGTCGCAGCCACAGTATCAGCCGCAGAATGCGTATCCCTACGGACCACCCGGTCAGGGCTATGGCCCGCCACCGCCGCCGCCGAATGCTCAGGCTGCCTATCATCATGCCGGAATGCCGCCCACTTCGACAGCAGCCGGCGCACAGGGCGTGGTGCATGCCTATCAGCCTAATCCGAATGCAGGCGGCGCCGCATCTGGTGGTCAGCAGCAGCAAGCACCACCGCCGGGTGCTTACCCGCCGCCACCGCCCACACAGCAGGTGGCACCGGGCCAGCAACCTGGACCACCGCCGCCCGGCCAGATGTACGGACCACCACCGCAGGCAGGCGGTCAGGCAGTGCCACCAGGTCCGCCGGGACCGCCGCAGAGTGTGCTGCCCAATCAGTATGGTCCGCCGCCGCCACAGAATGCCGGCGGTGTAGCGCCCGGTCCGCCGCCCATGGGCTACGCCGGCTATGCGCCTAATCAGTATGGGCAGGCTGGTGCGCCAGGTGCACCGCCGGGTAACTATGGACCGCCGCCGCCCACTAGCCAAGCACAGTCGCCCTATCAGGCGTATCAGCAGGCCGCTGGCGCACCACCTGGCAGCTATCCGGGACAACCGGTGCCCGGGCCACCAAACGCACAACAGGTGAGTGTGGCGGGCCCCAATGCCGGGCCACCGCCGCCGCCGTCCAGCTACAGCACGGCGCCCAGTCAGACACCGCCGCCAACACAACAGCAGCAGGGCGGCAATCCGGCGCCCAATCAGCAGCAGGGCGGCAATCCGAATGGACCAAATACGCCGCAATCGACACCGCCGCCGCCCACATCCGTGGCGGGCGTGCCGCCCAACCAACAAGCGCCGGGCGCGGGCGCTGGACAACAGCAGCCGCAGTATGGAACACAGCAGCAACAACAGGTACATGTCGCCAGGCGCCACGCCAAACAACGTTTATTAATTCAAATCCCTAATCCTTAGCCACTGCAACAACAACAACAACAGGCACAGCAGAACCAGCAGCTGAGCGCCGTGGTCTCCGGCGTATCGGCCCTGCCCACACAGCAGCAGCAGCCGACATATTCGTCGCCACCCACCAGCGTGACTGGTTATGGTGCACCACAGCAGCAGCAGCAACAACAGCAGCAGCAGCAACAACAACAACAGCAGCAGCAACAACAACAGGCACAAGGCGGACCACCGCCGCAGCAACAACAACAGCCGCCACCGGGTGGCCCACCGAATACCACAGCACCGCCGCCACCAAATGGCGCAACGCCACCGATGGCGCCCAATCAATACCAGCCGGCGCCGGGCGCACAACCCTACGGCGCACCACCGCCGCCACCACAGGGCTACGGACCACCGCCGCCGGGCAGCGCGTATCCCGGACACGGCTACCATCAGCCACCGCAGGCGGGCGGCTATGCGCAGTACCCGCCCTCGCAGGGCTACCAAGGCTACAGGCCGGCGCCGGCGGGCGCCCAAATGCCGCCGCCCGGCGCACCACAAGGACCGCCGCCAGCTGGCGCCTATGGCTACTACAGTAATCAGCCGCCACAGTGAAGCAGCCACAGCCCCTTCTCCAGCATGGACCGAGGACACGGCACACCAATACACACACCATAAGCACGCCCCAATCCCCTCAGCTTGCAATCCGCCGGACGGCGTCTGTCTGTCTGTGTGTTAGTGTGTGTGCGGCGAGTGTGTGTGTGTGGAGCATATTAATAATACTTCTAAAACTAGAATTAGTTTATAAATTTGTATTTTGTATTTGTAGTAATTGTAGTTTCTGGACAGCAGCGGGGTGAGCGGGTGTGCCCCCCTCTTGCTCCTTCTACTCCTCCGCCCCCTCTCTCCGCCGGCCAAGTGTCAGCTTTTGCAAACATTTTTTATGTCCACAGAAAATAATTCAATTTTTTTTTTATTTGGCGTAATTTATTTAACAGCTCAACGCAGAGTAGTGGTATTCCCCGATAACTATCGATAACATAAAAATGTTTGCTTAGAACGAAAAAACACCGCCCCTGTCCCCGACACATGCACATGCATATAGACGAAACGAAAAATAATATATATATAATTTTCACTTATTTTTTTACATATACGCATCTGACATACCCTATAATTATTATTTTAATACCCTTGACTATCTCAGTATGTACTCGTGTGTGTGTGTGTGCGTGTGTGTGTATGTGTGTAGTTTTTTTAACAAAAACTTTCAAAAGCATGAGAATAAATCAGTTTTAAGTAGTATTTAATTAAACAAAACAAAACTATTCCAACTCAAGAAATAAAATAATAATAAAAATAAACACTTAAAATGTAGTGTACGAGAGAGAGGGGTGATTAACATGGTCTCTGTTAAGTACATCGGCTGCTGTTAATGCTGTCATCCTGCTCTAACGCACATCGAACAGCGTGCAGCTTGATCTAACTGTAATTTGTAAGCAAACAAGCGTTAATCGATCAACGATATACCGCCACGTTGTATATCGAACATCGATAGCATTTACACAAAGAATTCTAAAATGCGCTAAAGCTAAACGAAAATTGAAGACAAAAAACGAAATATTTACTATTATTTAATAAATAATTTACGCATAAAATCGAAGAACAAAGACAAAAGCAGAAGAAGAGAAGAAGATAAAGACGAATTGGAAAGCAAAATGCAAAAATCATACAATAAAAGCAACGAGCTCTCGAAACTTGCCTTGGTTTTCAGTTATTTACAGCGAGGGCTGCTCGGGAAGTTTGTCAGCTACAGCATTATATAGCCAAATATAAAACTTATTTATTGAACTTAAGGTCTGTCGTTCCACAACTTTCGTAAGATTAGAAATATTTGCATTCCATCAAAATTCCATTTGTGTTTCATATTTCATAGATATTTTCAGTTTTCTGAAATTTTTAGATTTCTCAGATATATTGGATTTTCTGAAATTTCAGTTTCAGCAGACCACAACTTTGCCAAAACTTGGAATATGCTCGGAATATTATATATATTATTATTCCATAAAAATCCTTATTTCGTCAAATAATCATATTTCAAAGATATTTTGGGTTTTCTGAAATTTTGTCAGTCCACAACTCTGCCCAAACTCAACCCATTTTCACCCAGGACACCATAAAATGTTTGGAATATTACCCGGAACAATCCGATATTCGTCGAAATTTCAGAGATATTTTGGATTTTCTGAAATTTAAGGACCGTCAGTGAGTCCAAAACTTTTCTAAAACTCAACCGATTTTCATGCAGAATACCTCAAAACGCTCGGAATAATATACAGATTGATATTACATCGAAAGTCCAATTTCGTCGAAATTTTATAGTTCTTAGATATTTTGAGTTTTCTGAAATTTTCAGTCAACTCAAGCGAATTTAATCCGGAGTACCTTAAAATACTCGTAATATTTCACTGACTGATATTCCACCAAAATCCGAGATATTTTTGGTTTTCTGATATTCAAAACCCGTCGATCAGAACCTTACCAAAACTGAACCGATTTTCATTCAGAATAGCTAAAATTGCTCGGATTGTTACAAATATTTATCTTCATAAAAATCCGAATTCCGTCGAGATTTCATATTACAGAGATATTTTGGGTTTTCCTAAGTTTAAGTTTCGTCAGTCCACAACTTCTGCAAATCAATCAATTTTCATCGAAAATAGGTCAAAATTTTGCCAAATACTACAAATATTGATATGTATCAAAAACCCATATTCGTCGAAATTTCATATTTCGACAACTTTGCGAAAACTCGCACTTTTTGATGCGGAAAAGGCTCAGATTCGTTGGGGTTTTCTGATATTTAAGGTCTGTCAGCCGAAGTCCCCGTTCCCAAACGATTTGAAACGATAAAATGAGCCAATTTGAATACGGAATATCTCAAAAATCTCAGACTGTATTTAGAATAAAAAATACTTTCTTAAAAAGGAAAACTCTTTGCTTTCCTTATGGTAAAAGTCTTAGGATAGATACCTGCTATATCATATCGTATTGTACAAAAGACTCTCTAATAGTTAAATAGACAAGAACATGCTAAGGTTTATTTCTGAAATGTTTTATCGGAAACATGTCAAGCGACGTCGTATCAAAATGACTGATGACTGATGTATCGTACTTTGGAATATGTTGGATCAAACAACCGGAATCTTCAGCTGCTTGCGAGTATCTCTCCTCTCCCTCTCTCTCTCTCTCTCCCTCTCTCTCTCTCTCTCTCTTTCTCCATCGATCTGTCCCTCTTCAACTCACACACTCCGCTTTCTCTCTCTCCTTCTGTCTCTTTCTGTCTGTCATGCGCTGTCCCTGTTTATCACATGTGCGTCTGCCTATCACAAGTTTGTTGCTTTTCCGTGCGCTCCGCTTGCTGCTCCTCCGGCGGTTCCTGCTGCAGCTGCTCGGTCGGCGCCTGCGACTTCTCCGGAGCGGCGGCTGCAGCCACCGCCTTGCGCTTCTTGAAGCGACTGCTCAGCTGGTGAAAGATCTTGCGCAAGAGGTTTCTGGGCACGGTCGTCTGGCGCTCCACAATGATCAGTTTGGTGGCCACGCTGTGGATGGGTCCGAAGGCCAGGGCGACCACCGTGCAGGCCAGGCAGATCACGTTGTAGGGCATGCTGAAGTCAGGCGTGGGGAGGGAGACAATCAGTGCCTCGGTGCGCAGAGTCAGCGTGTAGGTGGCACGGGTGGCATTAAAGCTATCGCTGAACAGATGCCCCTCGAGCGCCGGAGCCGTGTAGTTGCGTGCCATGGGCAATTGGCTGCCAATGACGGCGGAGCCAATGTAATGGCCGTGATTGGCATCCGGCGGATACTCCAGCCACTTGAGCAGCAGATAGTCCACCTCAATGGTGATCAGGGCGCTGCTCAGCGGTGGCAGCTTGAAGCCAAGCTCCAGATGGGTGGGCAGCTGGCGCTGCTTGCCGGGCGCATAGTGCAGCAACTTGAAGGGCAGCTGCTCGGCGCCGTATTCCTGCTGACGCTGGGTCTTGATGCGTATGCGCAGCGTGTGCAAATAGGTGTGCACGTACCAGGGCACCAGCTCCAGCAGCACCACGGGCAGCGGCTCGTAATGGGTATTCGTCAGCTCGGTGGCAATGCGTCCACGCTTCTGGCCATTGCCCAGCAGATAGCGATGGGCGTACAATGGTGGCGCCAACATCTTCTGGCGCCGCTGGCCAGCAGCAGCCTTCTGGGCCAGCCAGGCTATGTTGAAGAGCCTAGATCCTTGGGTCTCGAACAACTGCTGCAGCTCGTAGACGCCGTATTCCAGGGTATAACCACCGCGTGTGCTACTTACCCGCTGCAGCGGCGGCGGCACCAGCTGATAGCCTGCGCCCAGCTCATTGGTTTGCACATAGATCTTGCTGCTGCTGGCCAGCTCACAGTAGCCACCGAGTCCCATGCCAAAGAGACGCCGCAGCGAGAAGTCATTGTTGCTCTGCTCCAGCAGCTTCAGATCGTACACCAAATTGGCCGTTTGGGTTAGCTCCACCAGGCAATTATTGTCTGGATCTGCGGGATCACACAGTGTGCGCACCTTCAGGCCCAACGAGTGGTATTTGGTGTTGTGCACATAGCCGGAGTTGAGCAGCGTGGCCAAGCCGGATGCACTGCCGCAGGGCAGCAGCTTCTTCCACGGCGTTAGGTTCTCCGTGCAGACGATCTCACGCGGCAAGGTGGCATAGCGTACATGCTGCTCGCTCTCGTTGGCCGCATGCATGAATTGCGGACGGAATATATGCTTGGGCACAATACTATTGGTATTATCCACGAAATTCAGCGAGGAACAGAGCACGCCGGAGAACACATTGGCCAGCTGCATCCACTGTTTGTCCACCTCGCCGCTGCCCAAGCCGCGGGCACTAAACCACGCCCAGAGCTCAGCACCGCCCGTGGCCTCCACAATGGGATAGCCCCAGCTCTCGTAGCGCCACAGTCCCTGGGTGAGGCTTATGTGCAGCTCCTTGACATCGTAGCTCTGCAGTATCTCGGCAATGACGCGCGGTGTCAGTTGTGTGTGGTAAACTGAAAGGAGGAAGGGAATTAATACGGGCTACCAACTGTCCGGGTGCACTTACGGTTCTCGCGTTTGCCGTAATGCCAGCGCGTGGTGAACTGGAAGTATGTGTTTACATGGTCGCCGGCAAGCGGCCGCACCACCAGCTCCTCGTGAAACTGCTCATCGCTGGCGGTGCTAGTGGTGGCCCCAGCCCGAGCCAGTGCCGTGCCTAGCAACAGCAGCAGCGGCAGCAGCAATTTGGCCAATGCGTTTGTCATTTAGTCGCAGCGGCAGCAATAAATGCACATTAAAAACACAAATTCATGTAAATTATGCTACAAAGTTACAATAGGGATGTTCTAGTGCTATCGATAGACTGTTGTTGATATGTTGCCCAAATGTCAGTTATGTAGCCCTGGCCCATAAAGCAATCGATAACGTATAATAATTTCTTAAAGTAATTTTTTTAAAACTCAATTTGCTATGGATATTCTTAACAGTTTGATAACTTGTCTGCAGTTTGAGAAATTCAGAAAATAAATTAAGTTCATAATTTGTTATCGAAAATAAAACAATCAATATATTATCTATTGTAAAATTATGTTGAAATGCTTATGGTTCTTTCTAATATCATGGAATGTCCCAATTGGAATTAAGCTTAACGGCTGCAATATCGATACTTATATCGATATATAAGAAAAAGCTAATATCAATTAGTTTTTGCAACATTTTTTGCATATATTCATTTTGTATGCATATTAACGGAAAAAACATATACATATCTATATCGATAAACAAGAAATAAGCTTGCGAGCTTCAAATATTACCATGCCTAAACACATTTAATATTAAATATAACGGCTGTAGTAGCGATACACATTAATATCGATAGCCAAAATTCAATTAGTTTTTGCAAGAAATAAGCTTGAGCAGCCCAAATGTTGCCAAATGTCAATACATTTGGTATTTTATTTAACGGCTGAAGTATCGATACATATAAATATCAATAAGAAAACCCCAGAATCCAACTCGTTATTCTTTACACAAAATTAAATATAATTTATCGAATTCTCTAAGAAATAACGTAAAGAGCCTAAAAACTGCCAAGGCTGAGCATTTTTTTGTACTAAATTTGACTTCTGGAGTATCGATACATATAAATATCAACAAGAAAATAGCAAAATTCAACTAGTTGTCCTGTTGGCTGTCGAAACAAGATCACAAAACACTCCGAAACCGCCATATCATGGTTTGCTGCGATTTCAAAACTAACTAGTAACTAACTACCCTAACGATAAACATCGATAGCAGTGGCATGGTGTAATAATTAAAACGCCAATAGTCATTATTATTAAATAAAAATATATTTTTATTTTGTTTTTACAATAAATGTGGTAAATCAATTGTAATTGTAATATTAGATAAATTTGTTTAAGCTTTTATCGATATTTGCATAGTTGCAGCAAAACAGCTGAAGCGCAGGGTTGCTTCGGGGGCGCTGCGGCCCTGCCTGCCGCAAACTGCGCTTATCGAGTCAGTGGACCTGTGCATGTGTTGCGGAGCGTAGGCATATGTGACGAGAGTCCGAGGGAAACACGTTCGAAAGCGGTTTGAATTTTGAGTTTGTTTATTTAAATCTCGCCTTGCGCCGAATGATGAAATGATAAACGCAACAAGTATGCAACTGCCCAAATATTATGCCTAAACTATAACGAAAATCTAAGTTAATAATACAAATGAATGCAGCACGTGAGCAAGTTAATTACACCTAAGTATGAAATTTATGTTAATTACAATTAATTTGCACAGTTTACAGTCACAGGCAAGTGTGTGTGTGTGTGTCTCTGCGTGTGTGTGTGTGTGTGTGTGGGTACGAATGTGTGCCCAGTGTGTTATCGATTAATTTTTGGCTTATAAGAATTATGGCAGAATTATGTAATTATTAATAGAATTTCGACACTGTTTCGAGGAGTCGAGCCGAACGACGTTGATTGAAATGGTGTTTTGAGTCGATTTTTAGCGCGTCGTTTGCTTTGGTCACATTCAAGTGTGACCGTCGTCGCTGTGCATTCTGGCATAAGCTGTCGACAGATGCGGCCACACCGCACAGTCAGGGCCGTCAGTTGTTAGAGAGCCGAGCGACTGTGAAGACGTACGTGTGTGCTCAAACAGTGCTCTCAGAATTTATTTTTGGTAAATTTTTTTTTATTGCTTTTTTATAAATTAATAAGTAATAATTTTAAACAAACAACAAACAAAAAAAAAACGAACAACAAAAATCACGCTAAACAAATCAATTAACGTCGAACAAAAACAAAAATCAAAAACGCACACAGAAGCAGCAGCAACAACAACAACATTTTATGCAAATTTCAGGCAGTTTTTTTCTCTCTTTCCAACACACTGGCAACAAAGCAACAAGCAAGCGAAACAAAAAATTTTTTAACAAAAATAATATTAATTGATGAGGCGCGCGCACACACAGACACACACGCACACATAGGGTTAACAACAAAAACAATGAAATGCATTTAGTTTTGTTGTTAACAAATTGCAATTTCGCATTAATTGTATATAGAATATAGTTAATATTTTTATCGATAAATGCACTATTAATTTTCTTATTGTTATCGAGACCAAAAACGTTTAAAGTTGTGTTAGTTTTGCCAAAGGGGCGGGTAGGTGGCCAGGGGCGGGGGGGAATTTGTTGAAATTCGCGGAAGAAGAACAGAAGACACGACAACGGCGACGACGGTGAAGAAAGATTTTTACTCGCGTCGCGGTATACTTCAACTGTTTTTTGAACTTTTATTGCGTTGCTGCTCGGCGAAAGAGAGAGCGACAGCGCGACGGCTACAAAACGTCGCCGCAAAAACGTATCTAAACGACGAAAGCGAAGAAAGAAAATACGCAGAAGTGTGCGAGTGTGCCTGTGTGTGTGTGTGTGTGTGCGTGTGAGTGCAAGTGTATGCTGAGAGCGGGAGAGCCAAGAGCATGCGCTCGCTGGCTGATTGGCTCTCCATGTATGTGTGTGTGTGTGTGTGTGTGCCAATTCGCCGTCGCCGCGTTTTTTGCCCAACTCTATTGCCATTTGCCGTTAACTCGCACACTTTGCCGCTTTGTGGCGCTCGTCCTCTACGCTTGCTGCTGCTGCGCCGTTTTCTTTGCTATACAGTAAAGTATATATATTTCTATATACATTTCTCAATACTCTTGCAGTTCTTTTGTTATTAACTTAAAAAAAAACAACGTAAAACGTAAAAGTTCTTAGTAGAAAGAGAGAAAAAAGTGTAAAAAGAGTAGCGTAAAATAACGGAAAGTTGATAAGCGACACATTCTTTGCTCTCTCGCCGCGCGCTAACACGCGCTCTCTTTGCGCGCGCCACAAAGCCGTCAGCCAATTGCAGCGTAGCTCTCAAAGCACAACAACAACAACATCTAGTGAGAGCGACAACAAGAAAGAACAACAACAACAGCGAAAGGCAGCCGGAGAGCGCGCCGCGCACGCTGAGAGAGCAAACGACGCGACCTACTCTATATATATACATATACATTATATATATATAGAGGAGCGACATATATATATGTAAAAAGGTGATTTTTTTGTTCAATTTTTTTAGTTCGTATCTAAAAATTAGTTGTAACTAAATTTTATATGTAAAATTAGCTCTTAAGTTAGCTGCAGCCACAACAACACCAACAATAACTATTGTATAAGCAACAACAACAAAAGTGCAAATTTGTAGCCCTTTTTTTTTTTTTTTGCATAACGCAAAAAAGAGAAAATCAAAGTCAAATAAACGTAATTTTTCATTGCCTTTAAACAAACGTAAAGAAAAAAAAACATAACAAATTACACTTTTTCTCTTCGCTCTTTTTTGCGCTTGACACTCGCCGCGCGCTCTCTCTGCCCCTCTCTCTCTCTCTCTTTGTGCACTGCCTGTGCCGTTTCTCTCTCTCTCAGCGCTTGGTTTTTTGTCCGTTTTATGTAAATTATTTATTTTATTGAAAGAAAAATTTAGAAAATGCGTCTTTTTTAGTGCGACAAAGCGACAAAAGCAAAAAGTTAACGAAATGCTGCGCCATTTGCGCCTGGCGCGCGTCATAACTCTTTGTGCTCATTTGTCGCTTTGTAGCGCTCACTTTCGTTCAGTGCGCCGCTGTATGGGTATGCGTGTCGCACACACACACAGACACGGGCGTGCGTGCACTTTGTAGCTTGCTGTCTTGCTCGCACGCGCGCGCCCGCTGCTTTTGTATCCTGGCAAAAGCTACAAACAGCCGTTATAAGTTATATGTATGAAAAGAGAGAGACAGAGACAGGGAGTGGGGGAGCGAGGGAGAGCGAGCGAGTTGGAGCTTGTCTTTGGCCAATCACTGCAGCATTTCCTTTTGCGGCATGTGCGTTGTGTGGGGTGTGGAGGGGGGTTTGGGGGTGCTGCGGGGGTGTTTCTACGTTTTTTTTTAGCGTCTGTCAAGGGCATTCAACCAATTGCAGCAGCATCCGTCAGCTGTGCGAAACATTGAAATTTCTGCCGATTCATCATGCTACAAGATGACGTCACAATGACCTCCTCCTCCTCGTCTGCCCGCCTGCCGACCGACCGCCCCAGCCCAGCGCCCAGCCCATTGGCTATTTATAAGCAGCATTTGGCTGTGTCTGTGTGTGGTGTGTGTGTGTCTCGCGCGTTGCTGTTGCCATCGCCGCATTTCGCATTCCTCAAATAATTTCATACAAGGGGGGCGGAGTAGGGTGTAAAAAAAATAGCCAAACGCGCACACACACAAACACACAGACACAAAGACGCGTCAGACACACACACAAACACACACATTGGCCTCGCCACGCCACAACGTCGTCGTCGTCGTCTCTCGCTGCCACCACCACCGCCCAGCCCCGCCTGGCCGACTCACAGCCACAGCCATCTTCGCTTGGGCCCTCTGCCGCGTTTTCGAGCTAAACGCTCGGGCCCGCGCTGGCGGCAGACTGAACGTTTTCATACATTCGAAATTTCAACGAACTTCGGTTTGTGGCCGTCAGCGGCAACGCGCGCGCAGCAGCAGCCGCCGCCGCTCAGTTGAACGGCGTGCCCAAAGCCCAAAGCCAATTCGCCGCAACTCTCAATTGTAGTTTTGTAGCGCTGCGAGGCAATTGCGGCAATTTGCTGCCTGCCTGCTTGCCTTTTGTTGTTGTTTGTTGCTTATTACAATAAATAGACTTAGTTATAAAAGTTATAACTAAATATATGTATATATATATTATATATTTACTATATGTTTTATAACACAAACACACACACACACTTGTATATGTATTTGTAGCTGTCATTTTGCCTTTTTGCTTCCGTTAGCCTTGCATATGTATATATATGTATGTGTGTGTGCTACGCCTATGTGCATTAGCATATATACATAATATATATGCATGTATATAAATGTGTCAATTTTTCATAGTGATGTAATAGTTTTATATATATTTTTTTAGGTGCGGCTTCTTTTTTTTTACACACTTTATTCTATAACGGGGTCATATGTATATGCACACACACTCACATGCACTTGCACATATATGTGTGTATATATGTATTACACCCTAAATAAATCGCTGCAGCGTCAATCCTAATCTCTCTCTCTCTCTCTTCGCGTGCGCTCACTCTCTCTTCGCTCTCTCTCTCTCTACCTGTCAGATCATCATTCTTCACGCTCTCTCTCTCGCTCGCTCAAGCCCAGCCAGCTCCTGCTCTCCCCCCTTTAGGTCTGTTGTGTAAATGTAACTTCCGCTTGTCAAATTTACATAAAACAAAAATCGTTATTGCCCCGCTGTGTGTGTGTGTGTGTGTGTCACTGTCACACTTTAGCTATGTACAAATATATATATATATATATATGTATGTATGTACAATAGATTATCTACACGTAATCGTCAGTTTTGCTTTGTTCTTTTGTTTTTATCATCTCATAGAAACTAGAGATGCGCATTGAGTTTAACTTATATACATACATATATACTGCTATGTAGTTAGTTAACATAGCAAATTATTACGTTTAATTCTTAGTAAAAACTTCAGATTTTCTCCTCGGAAAACTAGGTTGTGGCGATTTGTTCTGCAGTGAAGAAAGCATAAAGACAAATAGTGCTTCAAGCTTTGAACCGATAAGCTTGTTATAGTCATAATAATAATAAAAACTTCAGTTTTCATTAGAAATGACTTATCGATTTGGTTGAAATTCTGTGTTTAATTTTCATGTGAAATTTTGTGAGCAATTTGAACTTAGCATAAGAAATGTTAAAGCGTTAACAGGAACTGTTAACTATGCCTAGCGTTCTAAGCCATTGTTTCGCTCATATATGAATAACAGTCGAATCCCAATGAAATTGATTCAGTGGATAGCATAATGTTCCGCCATCAAGAGGCTGTGTGGGTTCGAATCCCACTTATGTACTAGGCACTACCCTCCTAGAAAAACTAGGTTGTGTCGTAGGATTTGAAATTCAGTGCAGGAAGCAGAAATAAAGCCAAATAATGCTTCAGGCTGTGATCCGATAGGGCTTCTATTATTTGTGTGTTTGTTAACACAACTGTTAAGCAATTAGGACTTAACATAAGCAACGTTTAAGCGTTAACTGTTAACCGCATCGCTGTAAGACATTGCTGCGCTAATCTAAGCTTATAGATCGGAATATATACTATATAGAACATATCCGATAATTAATACTTTGTCTCCAAATTTCGAATCAATGTTTGACATGTTTCAAAATCGCATAATATGAAATTTGTGAACAAGTTTAACATAATGCAAAGAAAATGTTAAAGTGCTGTTATCACAACTATTGAACACTTTTGAACTTAACATAAGCAACGTTTAAGCGCTGTTAACATAACTGTTAACCGCATCGTTGTATGTCATTGCTGCACTAATCCAGATATAAGCGTATATATTGGAATATATTCTATATAGAACATTGCTGAAAATTAAAATCAATGTTTAACATTTTAAAACTCTTAACATGAAATTTCTGAGCAAAGTTGACATAACAAATGTTAAAGTGCTGCTAACACAACTGTTAAGCCATTAGCAATTAACATAAGCTACGTCACTGTTAACTGCTTCGCTGTAAGCCATTGCGCTGCGCTTATGTAAGCCAGATTTCTAAGCTTATAACTTTAAAATATATATAACATATTGCATATGATTGTTAATTAATTTATATATTTTCTCATCTAATTTTTCCAAAATTCAATTTCGTGCAAGTTCAATTTGCATAACGACAACGATAACTATCGATATGCACATTGCTTGTCTTTACATAGATGTACATAGATACATATGTATCTGCTTAGACAACAAAGTTTATGCTAATTGTGCGGTTAACAGTTAAGCTTAACATAGACACATACATAGATAGATACATAAAGAGTTATGTGAACTGATTTTAAACACTTTTAACTGGAGCGTGCAATGCGACGTCATAGTTACACACACACATACATATATACATACAGTACATATATACATGCTGTACATATATACAGTTACATTGATCGCTGTCGCCGTGCAGCGTTGTTGTTGTTGTTGGGAGAGCGGCTCTCTCTCTCTTGCTGCCGATACGCATTACATAGCAGTTAGCGGTGCGCTCTCTCTCTTAGCCCCTCTCTCTCTCTGCCCGCATTTTCAATTGATTTTCAAGTTTATTAGCCAACTTTGTTGTTGTCATTTACAGCTGTTTTACAGCTGGAATTTGTCCTCTTTTTTTCTTTTCTTTTCGCTTGAAGATCGCCTGAGGAGGAGGAGGAGGAAGCAGGCCGAGCGTATGTGTGTGTGCCTCTCTCTGTATGTGTGTGCGTGTGCCAGAAAGAGTTAGCACTTCTCTCCCCCACTCACTCCCCCACTCACCCTCCCCCTTCCCACCGCCCCTTGGTCTTATCGCAATTCGTTCATTTTCCTATCACATGTTTGTGTTGTTGTTGTTGTTGTTGTTTACTTTGTTGTTGACC
This sequence comes from Phorticella flavipennis, assembly GCA_037040045.1. Classification (NCBI taxonomy): domain Eukaryota; kingdom Metazoa; phylum Arthropoda; class Insecta; order Diptera; family Drosophilidae; genus Phorticella; species Phorticella flavipennis. The sequence continues at coordinate 1,930 of JBANCY010000392.1, read as the reverse complement.
AATTTGCCCAGCTGTTGCTCTCTCGCTCGCACTTATGTTTATGAATTTAAATATTTAATGCGTGCGCGTGCATGCGCTTAACGGTATGTATGTACATACATACATATTCTGTACATTATGTACAACTGACCATGAGAGGGGGGCCTGCATTACATATATAGCATTTCTTTGTTACTCATCCATTTGCGACTTTTGACAGCGTTTTCGATTTTTCAAGATTTGTCATCGTCATCGTCATCGTTGGGTGATGCCAAAACAACGCAATTCATTTTGGCAAAGTTGAGAACAAAGATTCAGATTTACATATATGCACTGTATTCATATATAGATATATATCAAGCTAAACAAACCCTTTTCGATACATTGCACATATTATCGATAGTTGTTTGTTGTCAATTAACTTCCCCAGAGCTTATTTCGAGTGTATTCACAATACATCCAATATTTACTCATAACCCAAGTTACCGCATCGATAAGTTCCACAAAAGGTTTCAAAAATATCAATAAAGATATCGATAAACGCCACATTTGCTACTTTAGAAACGTTGTTTATATATGTAATTTATCGATAAATATGTAGCTAATTCTTTTGTTCTGTAACTAATTCCACTTCGCTGAGAATGCAAAGTTCTTTCACAAAAACTTTATATTAAGATCGATATCGATATTCTTACACCCAAATTTCAGAGAGTTACCATCAGCCAACCTAACTAGATGTTTATCACCAGCCTATATATCATGCGATATCGATAGATTTACACTCGCATGTAAATATTACTGTTAGGAGCTAAATTAATAAGATCAATTGCCCATCGATCACTCGATAATAACTAGCCATGATGTATCTATCGACAGTAATAAGAAGAAAATATCAAACGATATACAGATTAGCTGACCTATAGCACTACGCACTAAATAACTTGGTGATTTATCGATAAATTTGTTAACTAAATCTTCTTGGCAGAGAATGTAAAACATGATCGATATTAAGATACATCCATGTGATATCGATAGTTTTACACGCGAATTTCCAATTGCGCGTATTACCGTTACACAGCCAACTGGGTGTTTATGGAACTTGATGCTTATCGAACACTCAATAGCGTAATTAGCCGTCGATTGTTATCGATTGTTGACAATCGAGTGAAGCGCCAAGAAGTGCCAAGTGTTGGTATTAACTGTATTTTCTGTGGGCAAACGGTAAATGTGTGAAAGCCATAATGCGAGAGAGAGAGAGAGAGAGAGAGAGAAAGACGAAGAAAGAGAGAGAGTGGCAGAGAGAGAGAGAGCGCGTCGCAAGGTGAAAGAGCGCAGATTACATAGCAACAGGCAAAAAATATAAATTAAATTTAATGCGTGCGACGCAGGCGCCGGCAGCTCTTCGCTTAATAATATTAACCTTTTTGTTGTTGTTGTTGTTGTGTTTTGATAAATACTCAAAACAAACGGCAGAAAATACATATAAATTCATTGATTTCTTTGGCGACTTTTACTTTCTGCTCTCCTCTCCGCGCCTCTACTCTCTCTCTGTAAGCTTATCTTTGCGTGTGTGTGTGTGTGTGTTGTGTGTGTGTGTGTTTATGCTTACATTACGGTTTCTTAATGTTAATGTTGCTGTTATTGTTATTGTTTACGGTTTCCATTACGGAAGTGTGTCATGCACATTGCAATCAATGAATGGCGGCGGCAAATGCAACAAAAAGAACACATAAAATTGCCACGCCCATCTCGCTGTCAGCTGTTAAACATATATACATATATGCATGTATATGTATGTGTGTGAACAGTGTGTACACACTGGCTTGATTGACTGCGGGGCAAATCACATGTGAGCTGCTGATTGGGGAATGCTCTAAATACACAAACACACACACACATGCACTTGCCGTGCAACTGTTAAGCCGCACAAAGTGCGTATATATATACATAT
>JBANCY010000391.1:16883-36376 GCA_037040045.1 Phorticella flavipennis | reverse complement strand
CAACACACACAACACACACAACACACACAACACACACACACAACACATACACCCAACACATACACACACACACACAACACACACACAACACACACACAACACACACACAACACACACACACACACATACATACAAGACACACACACAACACCCACAAGCGCTGCAGCCTGCAGCTCTCTTCCTCTTTCTCTTCCTCTCAATGACGTTCGCAAAAAATACATATATAAAATATGTATATATAGATATATATCTATATCCATATCTATATATATATATATTTGGCAAGCATTTTGCTAAATTTCGGCAACACTTTAGTTTTTGCCTCAATTACAGGGTGTTTGCTGCACTTTGCAATGTTAACCGCATGTGCATAACAGCATATGTTATCGCTCTGTTAAACATATGTAAACACTTGAGCGTATCACACATAAAATCAAGTTCAAATTCTATTCATTATCACCATGACATTGCAAAAGCTGCAAAAGTGTCGCTGCTCAGCTAGCTAAATACCCTGTATGGCATGTTTGTACATTTTTGGCAGAGATTTGACTTTTGGCTTTTGTTGTGCAAATGGGGTATATTCGTTCACCATTGCTCGGTGCAATCTATGGTTCATCTTATGGTATTAGAAATACTATTTCTGTATAATTTCGCTGTCGTGGGTTCGAATCCGACTACTGTGGGTTTACTCACTCAAATATTTTTCCTAATTATTATCTTTCTGATGGGCCTCAAACAAGAGGTCGGAGACTCGAGTCCCACATATATATCCTCCTAGGAGAAACTAGGTTGTGGCGTGAACTCTTCATGTAGAGATCCTAAGCTCCACGAAGGAGTATACTGGAATAACAAATATATATGTATGCATTGGAGCGGGCGGAAAAACTAATGTATACCATTTTTTGGCCCCAACGGCGAATTGAATCTATGTTATAATACTCGCTTTTTATAATACTTAACCAATTCTTCCGAGCTTTGAATTTATATTTCCTTTCCCCTATATTAGACCTACACTTTTGAAATTTTATAGATCGCTCTACAATATAGGAACTTAAGTTAGTGTAAAATTTCAGAACAATAACACAACAAACATAGCAAATATGGAGAAAACTGACATTAAATTATATGAAATTTTTTAGAACGATAGATAAGATAGAAACGTAGATGTATGTGAAATTTTAAACCAATAGTTTGAAAAACATAGAAAATATGCAATGTGTTGCTATATGATATAGTGGTTCGATCGTTTTGAAAGTGAGTAGAAGGATAGATAAGATAAAAAGAAAGCAAAAGTTTAGAAAACATAGGAATTATGAGTAGCATCATGTTTTAGTTGGATAATCTCTATATGATATAGAGTAATGCAATCTGGTCGGTTTAGACAAATGTACAGTAGAGAGAACTACATTATCATTATACTACAGATAACTTCTGGGGATCTGTAACGATTCAAAATTTTTGAAAATTTTAAATTTTAGTCGGTAGGAAACATTGGAACCATTTATATTTCATCGGCTCTAACAGTGTGTTCCAATACCATAAATTGCGCCATTAGAGTTAATTATCGTATTAACATATATACCCCGTAGGCCAAGTATTACGGATTCACGTTCCCACAATCGGTATAAATAATAACGAAAGTACTAATATATTCGCCCATATGGTCGCATGTATTATTCAGAAACAACCAATGCCAGAGTACAACAATATAATTAGTCATTTCAATAGGCGATACATATAGGCGAGAGACCCCACCGACCGACCGACCGACTGACGACTGCTGACACTACCGATTGACTGCTGACCTGTTGTGTTTGCCCTGTTCTGTGCAACGGATTGCGGGCCGAGTGCGAGTATCTGGAATTGTGCCGATAACATATATATGAATAAAATATAGAATATATATAAATATATATTTTTAGTTGTTTTCTGAACATATAAAGCGTCGTGACGTCATTTATTCCTGCTTCTAATCGAAATGGCAAAATAATTATTCTGCGAAAATATCAATTGGAAGACGGAGTCTCGGTAAGAGTCAAAATTTTTTAATTTATTTTTGATAATATTCTAAAGAATCTCATATTTTGACCCTAATTTGTATAACAAATAGTACTATTGTCATCGGGGAAAATAGATCAATTTTTTTGAAGCCAAAATTAGGGGCAGTTAGGGGCATTCCAAAAACGATTTGCTTGAATAAGGGCTTTTCTCAGCGATATCTTAAAGTGCTGTCAAAGAATATTTTTATGATTATTCGGTTAAAAATTATTATATTGGTCAATAGTTCAGTAGTTCTCTAAGGGACTAGCTGCAGAATGAAATTTCCCAAAATTTTGATACACCTCTGCATTTCCGTGGAAAGTAACGAAATGTGTTTAGAAGACACAGCTTTTATGCAGAAAATCGCATTCAAAATTTTTCCCAACCTCCTTTTGTCCCCTGTAACTAGAATAAGTGCTTAAAATTTCTACAATTGTTATCATATTGATTTGAATTTGGGAATATACATTAATGATTATGTCATAGAGCAATTCTAGAAATTTTAGAATAATCAAATCATAAGAGATTTTTCTTCTTGGTGCATTTTTAACGGTGAAATTTTTACTAATCTTAAGGCACTTTCTCTTTCTGTTCGTGTAAGAACGAGGTTTTTAATATGTTCAATATGGTCAAGCTATTCGCAAATCTTATTTTCAACCTTTCCTACCCCCTATCCCCATCTCCAAAATCATGTGATAACCCTCTAATAAAAAATATTTACTTAGAATCTGCCCTCAGGTTTTGGCTAGTTTTAAGTGCGATACTCCGCGATAAGCACGCGACACGTCGATTCATTCAGATGGGGGTACTCGAAAGTGCAGGTTGTCATAAATAGCTTTACAGCCCCAGAGTGTACCTAAATAACATAAAAGACTGTTCCGATAATGATTAAAGACACATGACTCACCACTCGTGACTTTAGATTAGAGCCCAGACCCCATGACTCACACACGAGTCTATATCAATATATGCCTTTGGCAATACAATCCAATCGATCCAAACTTCAGGAGTTGTTAATGAAAACCATCAAACTATCTATCTGACAGCTGACATGATGTGATATACGATGATGCTTTCGATAACATTAGCTCGACAAATTGGCAATTACATCGCCTCGCAGGGGTCCCGGGGGCTGGGGTCGTTTCCAATCGCCTAAACGCAAAGCAAATCAATTAAAGGCACGCAGGGGATATATGCATAATGTAAAAATCAATTTGAATAGAATATTTTCCGAGTGGAATTCAATTATTGTACGTCAGAAAAGGCAATACGAATCGATTGGGGACACGATATTCATTCAAAAAAAAAAAAAAAAATAAAGAATTCAACAACATGATCTTGTTTATATGGCAGCTATATGATATGGAAGTTAAATCTTTATGAAATTTAGTGGAACCATAGATAATAACCAATCTTAAGTGTTCCTGAACATTCAATCTAATATGTCGAAAAACGTGGGAGATATGGGCAAAACCGATTTTAAGTTATATGGCAGATATATGATATAATGGATCTATGCGCATGCTTGCTTGGGTTTATCACATCTTCTTCTGATTTTTTTCTTCTTCTCACTTTTCCATGGAACCCCAAAACTTCATAATACAATTTTTACCAAATATCATTATCTGATTATTCAATTATTATGACAAATTTTACTAAAATCCAGTTATTTTATAAAAAAAGCACAAAAAATGATTGTTTCAATAAGAAATTTTACAAAAAATCCTTCGAGCCGGAGTCGAACCAGCGACCTGTGGATGTCTATATATAGATGCTCCGAGAGCGTTCCGTACTACAGTCCATCGCTCTACCAACTGAGCTATCGAAGGCAGACGAAAGTCGGCGCGAAAATCGCAGCTAAAAAGGTCTTCGAGTAATACCCAAATTATGCAACAATTGACAATATTTTTTCAGAATTTATTAATGGTTCCTAAAAAAAGAAACCAAAAACCAAATGCTAAAGCTTATCAGCCGAACACGCTTCTGTTGCAGTTAATTGATAAGGTTAATTGCTGGAATTGAGGGAATTATAATTATTTAAGTTGCCAAACCTCATCATATTATGGGCTTATGTTTTCCTATCTTTTAATATTATATAGATTGAGGAATATGACGCGTAAGACTCAAGTGTAAATCGAGGGAAAAGCTATCTTATAAATAATAAATCATTTTTGGGCTCAACTGTACTTAAAAAGTGCTTAACTGCCATTAAATGTCATCGATTTCCATTCAGACTAAAGAAAATCCCATAGAAAACGGAATGTACAATTAATAATGTCTCAACTATTTGCCAATCATTAATGATAATTCTAATGATAATGATAATGATAATGCCCAAGTGCGAGCGGCTTGCGACAGAATGAATCATGCTGGAAATACTTTATAAATCAATCTCTACAAATAGATAACACTGCATTCTGTGCAAACCCGACTTTTAGTTATAAGACAAGATATAGTAATTCGATCCTATTGAAGCTTCGTAGAGCGATAGGTAACAAAGAAATTAGAGAACGCGTGAAATTTTATTGCGATTGTTAAAAAAGCGTGGATTAATTGGCCAAAACCGACTTTACGTTGAAGGTTAGCTATATATCCAATCGTTTTGAATTTAAGATTTAATAATTAAGATATTTATTTAGATAATAAAGGAATTAAAGTATGTTTAAAATTTAAAATGTAAAAATTTAACTTGAAAAACCTGGGTAATATGGGCAAACCCGATTTTGCATTGGAAAAAGTTATATGATATAGGGATCCAATACTTTTGAAAATGGGTGCAGCGCGAAATGATAAAGAAATTAAATCAAATTTTAGTGATAGCTGGCTAGCTGAATTATATAGGGGTCTGATCCGAGGAATTCCAACAAATATGTTGACGGATATTAATAGATGACCCTGCGCCATGTTGTATTTGGATTGCTGAAAACTCATATACTGGCTACATATAGACAGACATTTTCTCCCTGAATATTCTTAAGTTAATTTTTGGGTATCTCCGAATCTTCCATTATATATCGTCCAGGCTTTACTAACTTCAGTACTACGTGAATACTCTATTTTCTTGATTCTAAAAGAAAAACGTGCTGGGAAATTTTTCATAACATGTCCATAAAGCTATATACAACATAATGCAGTTGATATACGATTTTTGCAGTTTGTACCCAACTATAGATATAAATAATATGATTTTTATCGAAATAACGTGTTGTGCATAATAAAATAAGATAGGGAGCTGGGGACGAATATGCTCGACGAGGGGAGACCCTGTAACACAGCGGTGCTATATGCAAAACACACTTAAGAACAACGTGTTTCATCGCATAACTTCATATTCCATAATTTAGCAATTTTCCTTGTTTAAAGAGGACTCTATTTCTTTGAAGATGAAGTTTAAAAAATTTAAAAGGCAATCGGTATCTGGAGTTATAAACTAAATTTTTTGCACTCTGGTAATTTTTCTGCTAGTTCACAACGTGTATTTCTCACCCTTAGGCAGTTATTATGCATATTTGGTAACTTCTAATCTAATAATTTTCATGCTTATAATCCGACTGTTATTAAATTTGTGGGATAGTTTTATGGCAATGTTTGTTATGGATATATTTAATTCAAAATCAATATGTTAAAAATTGCACGTGGTATTAGGATTTTTCGATTTTGGGAAATGAGTGAAAATGCTTTAAAAAATTTTATTGATTTTTTGATTAGGCAAGGGAACCGGAAAAGAGCTTTGCATTTTATAATAAACTATGAAATGCCAAATACTTTTCGGATTCACTTTCCCTACGAAAAAATCAATGAATTCTTGCATCATGTTTGGAGTTATTATGCAATAGAAATTCAATAATTGTTGTTCATTTATGGTATAATGTCTTTTTAAGATTTTCGGATGAATGGGGCCTGACACGCTGAATTTTAAATAAACTTGATCTGTGTATGAAAAACACGAATCTTACATTTCTTTTGAAGACTTTACATCTGATAGATTTGGATTTATACAGACATTTTGATGAAGAGGAAACGGCTATGTCGATATCGACTAAGCGGCTGAACCTGATAAAAATTTTTTATATACTTAGGTACCAAAATTCTACATTTTAAACATGATAAGTTTCTGTAGCATCGATTGCTTGGATAAGTTTGGTAAATTCAGGAAAATTCCACTATCAAAAATTTTGAGTCATGCAAAGCAATCGTTCTATACTTAAAACCAAGATATACTCTAAATTCGAATCTTTTAGCTGAGATATTTTAGCCAATCTAAAAAGTAAGTGTATTCAATATTCCATATGAACTGTTTAGATCAATTTGCAGATAGCAGACTACGCGTGGACACTTATGTAATGATTATGCGATAGTTATTAATGTCTATTAAATTGCAAGTACAAGTTGTCCCCATTGAAAGGCCCAACTCGTGCGCTATTAAAAACTTCTTCCCGGTTAACGCTTGACGCTTATCTGATATTTTTATACGCTTTTCGAAGCATAGAGTATATTCACTATGTGCACAAGTTTCTTTGACGCCCACAAATGGTGAGGAGTCGAACAGAAATCGATTGGGTTATGTCCAAATATGTATTCAAAATAGTCCCTCAGTTTCAAAGGTATCGTTATGAAAATTGGGATAAAACTTTCTTTCCTTATCAGTCAGCACATTTGTCGGAAAAGCGCGAATCGAAGCACTATATACAACAGAAGTCGATTTTGATCACATATCCCATAATTTCTAGTTATTTGATTACACACTGTTAAATTTCTATATAATCTACCACACCACTTATTTTCGAGAGAATCGGACCACAAGATCACATAATAATACATTTGTGCAAAATTATGTAACAGATGCCAATATTTCCTATATATTTCTAGTTATTGGCTTGCTTTGAATTCCACACTTTTTCAAGTTTCTTTATTATCTACCATTTGACTTAATTTTAAAAAGATCTGACTAGTATATCATATATATATATATATATAACTGATTTTGTCCTATTTCCTTTATTTTTCTCGTTAAAGGAAATTTTTTCTTATAAGCAATATGTCTATATAATATGTAAAATACATTCTAAAAAGAGTATAAAATCTTCGGTGTACCGAATATAATCCTTCCTTAGATGTCGTTAGCTGTGAGACGGCGATCGGCCCATAAAATGACGCTTAGTTTTTTTGCGAAATAATATTATTTTGTATAGATTGCGTATTTATTGTAGAACAATTGATAACACATACTCGTATACCCGTACATATTGGAGAAAATCCATAGACGAAAAGTCCATACAGTCTAGTCGTGCTGCGAGTACTTCTCCACTTAACCGATTCAGTCTGAAATTATCGCCACTGTGGAACGGTGCTCGTGCTCTCGCCCAACTACGCGACTCGTTCTTAAAAATTCCCTGTATATATAAATATATAAATCGGTTATATTTATATATATATAGATAATTTTTTTTTCTGTTTTTAAACGATTCGACGAGTCGTTAATGTGAGTAAAAACTTCGAAAATTTAACAGATTTATAAGTCTTAGTGCCAGCTGATAGATTTCAGTATAAATTATATAAAATATATGAGTTAGCCGCTTATCTGTTATATCAACCGTCCGCAAGTATCCTAAATCATGTCTGTAGCATTTCTATTTATTTTTTCGCATTTCTTACAACTTCCGTTAGTCATTGCCTGATAAAAGTCGTAAAATCTTATATATATATTATATTTAAAGCGACATCTGTTTAGTCGGTGACTCAAATTGGTCTGGTTCATAGTGCCCTTTGTTGCAATATCATGCTCAAATAGGGTATATAAGCCTATTTGCACAACGGCCTATATAACTGTCGATAGTTCTTATGGGGTAATACCAACTCCTAAGTCCCATAAGTAAAATTTCTAATAATTGAAGTAATTTTTCAAAAATCAGCCACAGTTTCGTAAAATTTGATCATATCATACCATATCATATCATATTATAGAAATATTAATCAACAATTGTGTTTTTGTAGTTATATGAATATTATATGATATTTTTTATAGAAGACCTTTTCATTTTTGATAAATTTTAGATTTTCACTTCTATAATAATACGAGTATATAGATTTAGATAAATAGATTTGTACATTTTACCAAGTCTTAAAGTTGCTTTTTGAAATTGGCTGAAAGTTATATTGTATGAATAAGTTTTATCCACATAATTGTCGGTTTCCGGAAGAAGAACCTAATTCAAAATTCAAAATTTCCTATTAGAAAATGTTGATAGGAAAAATCGGTGGGAATTTGCATGAATTTTGGGTTTTTATGATATTACAATTGTTTCGAAGCCTGGTATAATTTATTTTTCGAAAATTTGATTCATGTGTTGATATTTTAAGAAATTTAAGATTCTACTTGGGAACTTCTAAGCTTTAAAAAAAAGGTCAGCTAAAATATTTATGCTTTTTTTTTTTTTTGAAAATCTGTACATTAGTTATAGGTGTAATAGATTGATATAATAGACTTAATGTTTAACTAAACGGTTTTTTATGTCCGAAGTTATTCTGATTTCAGAGGGGTGTATGAAAGTTTTTAGTAATGTAGACTTTATAATAACTTAAACTTTCCGAATTTTCTTCTGGCTTTGCTTTACTCTACTTTCAAAGCACGAACATTCATATCAAACAATGTACTTGGAGAGAACTTTGTGCCAATTTATATGGTATTATGTGTATAATATATACCTATAATCAGCTCTTAAAAAGCAATTCGATAGAGTTCCAATCCAATACTAAAAAGAAATATTTCGTCTATGTCATGCTTTCGTCAACAATTTGTTTCATGAAACGATATAATTGGATCAGCATATATAATTATACTTGAATTTCATATGATTTATGAGGCTTTAGAAGCAATTGATATGCATATTATTGGAATATTACTGGTCTGGAGACCTATTGAGGCTTGTTTCTTCAGTTCCTCAGCTGTTCCTCAAATTCTTTACACATGTTTTTTCGATTATGCAGACAGTTTGCTAATCTTATCGATCGGCGACTGTATATAGCTAAACAGTTATACATAATTTTGCACGTATTGTTGTTGAGGACACGTCAAAGAGACGGGCACGTGCTTGAAGCCAATTTAGATAGAGCCGAACCCCAAAACCATGTGTAATAAATAAACCGGAAAATTAATACAGAACTGATAAAATCTTAATCGAGTGCTAAAATACAACGTTTTTGCTATAGAAACTTTGGTATGATTACAATGATATTGAAAAAATTCAGCTGGGAACAAAAACGTGGCATACTTTCGGGATTTATATTTAATAGGCAGATCTGCGACAACACTCGGCTCTATATATCTCAATAGATCCTCTACCTTGTCCTTGCTACAGTCTAAAGTGTTTTTTAACCTTGTCCATGGCCTTCGAAAAAACCCCCTCTAGTAATATGAGTAAACAGCTCAACATTAGACTGACATAATAGTCATCTACGTAACTATTTATCTATCTATAAGTCTATATCTTATCTGGCTATGAATGTACCACTTATAGCATTACCTATTATATGACATTATTTTCTATGTATTCCGAATTTTTCAAGTGAATATCGATTTTGGAATAATAATTAATCTATTTTTAAATGTAATATCTTTTCTATTTACAGTTAGCATACGTTTAAAAAACGTTTATATCACATACTCTTACTAAATATGACGAACTAGAACCACAATATGGTTAAATTTAGTAGTTGGGATAAATTTGTGATTTTACTTTGGAAGAATTGGATCCTACAATGGCACAACAAATGTCAGCTGATCTTCGAATTGATATTGCCGGCCATTTTTACTGCCCTTATGCTTTTGGTCCGGGTGTTGGGAATGCCGACATTTATCGATAACACCATCTATAGACCATGTAAACTGAACACTCTGGAAATGTTCAAGTAAGTATGCCATCTTAATCTAAACCTAAGTCAGAGCTATTTGTCAAGAATCGTCCGGGTTGTGAGAGTTTTAAGTTAAGAACTGTGCGTTGAAATTTTCATTTATTATCATCTATGTTCTGTTATGTATTGTTTTTTTTTCCCAGTTTTCTTTATTTCCATATTACGTATTTCTTCTGATATTTTCTTCATTTGCTATGTGTGGGCACGATTGCTTCTACTTTAATGCAAGAAAACAAACATCCTTCAACTGTACACAGTGTGTTCAAATTCTTTATTTTATACAGGAAAAAATTTTTTCTACACTTTACGTCCTTTCCGGATGTTAAGGGGTTTTTGTTTTCGTCTGAAAAAATTGAAATATTTGTACTTATCTAAAAGATTTCGCAATACTTTGCTTCAGATTCTGATTCTTTTAAACTTCTACGAAGGCTTTTTTTCGATACACCGCAAAATTCATACCATTTTCTACTATATAAAAATATAAGAATGGAATGGTCCAATGTTTCTCAAATTTCGTAAGACGATAGACAATAAAAAAATTGAAGTATGTGTGAAATTTAAAAGCAATATCTTGAAAAACAAGCATAGCATGGACAAAAATTAGTTTTATTTGTATGGCAGCATATTGATATAGTGGTCCGATCCTTCTGAAATTTGGTAGAGCCATAGATAATAAAGAAATCTAAAGGAGGCTCATTTGAAAAACTTGCATAAAATAGAAAAATAAAGAAATTTGGTATAGCGATAGATAATGAAAAAACGTATCAGTGTGTCAAATTTTAGGGTAATATTTTGAATATTATGGGAAATAGACCAAAAACCAACTTTTAGTTGTACATCAGATATATGATAAACTAGTAAGAAAGCTATAGTCGAGTGAGCTCGACTTCGAGATACCCTAATACGGATCATCATGGAAAGCTTGAACGCTCTAGCTCTTGAAGTCTCTAAGACCCTCGCGTTCAAACAGACAGACGGACGACTTAATCGACTTGGCTATTGATCCTGATCAAGAACATATATACTTCTGCAGCTTATACCAGTTTTCAATTGGGATAATGTTGTAAAAAGGGCCGATCTGATCGGTCGCAGCAAGGGTGCAGAGTGATGACAGATATACAGAGACTGGTTCCAATCTATTCATTCGGGAGGTACATTTTCGGGGCTCTACGACGCTTTTTTCTACACATTAAAACAGAAAAGTGTAGAGAATTTGTTTTTTTTCTAGCTAATGAAAAGTAGATCAGCTTCTTTAGAATTTTTATAATTTTCTGGACAATCCAATTAAATTTTTAACACAACACATACTACACACTGTATACAGTTGTCTTAATATATATAATATATATACATATTTTTATATATATACGTGTATACATAAAAATTTCCTTGTAAAAAATAAACACAATTTTCAGAGAATCCATTCAACTTAGGCGGTTTGTACACCGGCTTCTTTCCATGTTAATTTCGAAGAAGAAGAGGTAAAAATTATCAAAAACTAATAAAATATATAGAAAAAATGGTTTTTCGGCCAGCCGAAGTACATACCCTTGCAGTTTGTTAGAATTTGAAAGTCTGTGGACCAAGAAGTTTATGATTATGAATAATTATTGGCGCCCAACGTGGTATTGTTGTGTTTCAACTGAAGAATGGCGCCCAACGTGGGCAGCAAACCCACGCCACAGTTGAGAAAACTTGTACGTCTTAGCCTGGAAATCTTATTTGGGCACTTGTAATATAGTTGTAGTCCGATATTATATCGTATACCCTGTAAAAAATTCGAACTCTAGAGTACATTCTGCAAAGGTATCCACGTAGAGCGCACTTCCTGTTGTTGTACACTAACTTTTGCTTGCTTTCTTCATGTTTTGACTTACACATTATCGATTCTCTTGGAAGTTGGTAATCTTTCTTTTGTATTTAGCTTGATGCTTTTTTAATTTCGCAGCTAGTTTTGATGGTAGAAATTTATTGGCTCAGTCTAAATTATTCGTCTTGCTGTCAAAAAGAATTGGTAAATCGAAATTCATGGAGGAATCTTCAAGCTTATATTATATTCAAATATGATATAATGGGTGGATACACCATTAACACGATATGTAATTCATTTAGTTATGTGTAATTTGTGGTTTGGCATTATTTGTATGTAATCAGTGTGTATTATTAGCAAAACTGTCGATGTACCTTTTGATTTCCGTATGCCTAATGGTTCTATATACTTTTTTGTACAGCGATACGATGAGCACAGTCAACAGCGCGGAGACTCCATCATTTTTGCTATATTATACACCCGATAATCCGCAACTGGGCGCTGTGGTTGATGGGGCTGTGAGTAGATTGAATATGTCTGGATCGAAAGGATTTCCCGATGACGATGCCATGGCCCATGCCATTGTCAGAGACAATGTATTTGCTGGAGTATCATTCGATCAGTCATGGGCTGATATTACGGAGCTGCCCAATAAATTTAAATTTTCATTGCGATTCCCCTCCGAACTGAGAACGGCGACACGTTTATATCCCGTAACATGGATGACATCGCGTCTATATCCTATCCTCGACTTTGGTGCGCCACGTAATGCGTTTGATAATGATGGTGGCATACCGGTGGGTTATCTGCGTGAAGGTTTTCTGCCGCTGCAGCATGCCCTCACCGTGTCCTATATGGATCTTAAAGCGCCCGGAAGCGATATACCCGAGGTGGTCATGCAACGATATCCATATGGAGCATATATATCGGATGTTGTACTCAGGACTTTTGAGACTACGTTGCCTCTGATGTTAATGCTCAGCTTTATTTATCCATGCTCAGCCATAACTAAGGTCAGTTGATAATTCTTAACTTTGCATTATAATTTATTATTTTAACTAAACTAAGGTAAAGACTAGTACTTGGCGCCCAACGTGGGGCACCCAACTTTAGTCAGTCGACGAGAACTTAAGTTCGTTAGCCGAGAGAAGTGCAATATTTTATTTTTACTTTATTTAATTGAAACTAAGAAAATTTCGACCAACTAGTGTCTATTTAAAACAAATTGGGAAGGTTTATATTCAGTACTCCTTTCCACGCATTCGTATTTTGTATATATATTTTATATACAAATCTAAATTGTCCCGGACAGCTAATTGGTAAGGCAGATAAGTGTTAAAGTGGCCCGAATATTTCGAAATTTGGTGGAGCAATATATAGTCAAAAAATCTTAAGTACGTGTAAATTTTCGATACAATAAATTGAAACTCTTGGGAAATATAGACAAAAGCGACATTTAGCTATCGGTTAGCCGGTTTCAACAAATCTGCTGACGATTAACAACAGAAGTCCCAAGTTTCATTACGTTTTCCCAAAAACTGAGGGATCAGTTAGCCTACGCACAGACAGACCTGACCAATATGGTGGCTGATAGGGTAGTCTACTTTAGTATATAGTATTTTTTGGATTACATCAGTTTATTGGATCAAGAAAAAGTTAGTTTGGCCTTTTAAATAGGTAAATACAGAAATGGCGCCCAACGTGGGACATGGAATATGATTTATTGAGAAATACTGAGCACAAGCTTAATTTTATTGGCGAAAAGAAATATGAAGCTACAATTCTTTATGAACATTTTTTGGAAGTCCGGAAAAGATATAAATTTTCGATAAAATATATGCTCGCTAAACGAATCGTGTTTGTGATATTTTGTCTTCTGCAGTATGTTACAATGGAGAAGGAGAAACAGCTGAAGGAGGTCATGAAGATAATGGGCTTAGAGAACTGGTTGCATTGGAGTGCCTGGTTCGTTAAGTCCATCATAATCCTAACTATCGCCACTATATTGATCATAATTATGTTCAAAATAAAACCACGTAGTTCTGTGGCTGTGCTCCAACATACGGATATCTCCGTTCTCTTCGTTTTCCTCTTTGTTTATATGACCGTTAGCATCTGTTTCTGCTTTATGATGGCCACATTCTTCTCGCGGGCCAGTACGGCGGCGGCTGTTACGGGCCTCATCTGGTTTATAGCCTATATACCGTTCTCATTCGCATACAACTCGTACGCGACGATGGCTCTGGGTACGAAGCTTGCCTGTTGCCTGTTTTCCAATACGGCAATGGGTTTCGGGGCCAAGCTGATCATCAACTTTGAGGCCAAAGGCGATGGTCTAAATTGGACGAATCTGTTCCAGACGGTGAATCCCGATGATAACCTCACGGTGGGCGCCTGCATGCTGATGATGCTACTCGATGCCTTCATTTATATGTTGATCTGTTTGTATGTGGAGCAAGTGAATCCGGGTGGTTTTGGTATACCACGCAAGTGGAACTTTCCATTTACGCGAAAATTCTGGTGTGGCGCCAATGAGTATTATGGCGTTGATGATGTGCCCAATTCGCGCGAGTATCGTGATCCCAAAGCGTTTGAGGAGGAGCCCGAAGGCAAAACCGTTGGCATCCAAGCGCGTAAATTGCACAAGAAATTTGGCCAGAAAACTGCCGTAAAAAGTTTAACCCTTAACATGTATGAGGACGAGATAACCGTGCTTCTGGGACACAATGGTGCCGGCAAAACGACCACCGTATCTATGTTAACCGGCATGTTTCCGCCCACCTCCGGCACGGCCATCATCAATGGCAGCGACATACGGACCAATATTAATGGCGCCCGGATGGCACTCGGCATTTGTCCGCAGCACAATGTGCTCTTCAGCGAGATGAGCGTGGCGAATCATTTGCGTTTCTTTAGCCGCATCAAGGGACTCAAGGGTCAGGATGTCAATAATGAGATTAACCGGTTCCTTGAGAAGCTTGACCTGGTGAAGAAGGCCGATTCGCCGGCCGGCAAACTCTCGGGCGGCATGAAACGAAAATTGTCCCTATGCTGCGCTCTCGCTGGCAACACCAAAGTTGTGCTCTGCGATGAGCCCAGCTCCGGCATGGATACCGCTGCCAGGCGACAATTATGGGATCTGCTGCAGGAGGAAAAGTCGGGGCGTACGATATTGCTGACCACACATTTTATGGATGAAGCGGATGTATTGGGCGATCGTATTGCCATCATGTGCGATGGTGAACTCAAATGCCATGGATCCTCCTTCTTCTTGAAGAAACAATATGGTACCGGTTATAAATTGGTAAGTCCCATTAAGTTTCTCAACCGAAACGAGTCCTTAAATGTCGTATTTCTTCACAGATTTGTGTCAAACGCGATGGCTGCAAGCCGGCTGAAATAACCGCCTTGCTGAACCAATATATACCCGGAGTGGTTCCAGAGAGCGATATTGGCGCCGAGCTAACTTATTCACTGCCGGAAAAATATTCGGATCGTTTTGAGCAGATGCTTAGCTCTTTGGAGCAACGCTCCGACGAGCTGCGTCTGGATGGCTATGGCGTCGGCAACAGCTCCCTGGAAGAGGTCTTCATGGAGGTGGGCGCCGAGAACGAAACCAACGGAACCAAACGCAAAGAAGGCGGCGCTGCCATGAACGGAACCAATGGCTATCCCGATTACGACAACGAATCTATGCAATGTAATTCGAATTCGAATTTTTCCTTTAACTTCAAATCTAATTCTCCGATTCTTTGCAGCGGATACTATTTTTGCTGAAAATCATCGTCCTTTGCGGGGATTGCAGCTGACGTTGAATCAATGGCGTGCCATGTTGCTCAAGAAGGTGATCTACACGTGGCGCAACAAGTTGCTATTCTTCATTCAGAATTTTATGGCGATATTCTTTGTGGTCATGACGATTTTGATATCACGTAATTCGAGCTCTTTCCGGGATTTGCCGGACATGACGTTCGGTTTAAACCAATATGCCAGTGCGGTGACGGTAATAGAACGACCCGATAATCTGCAGCCGCCTGCCAGTCGTATTGCCGATAATTATGAGGACATGGCCCTATCATATGGACCCAAATACACGTTACAGGAAGTCAAAAACCTTACGGATTATATGCTCACGGAGGGCAAAGAGATTCAATCGCGAATTAATTCCAAATACATCGCTGCAGCAACTATCGGCGATGATACGATGACTGCCTGGCTGAATAACGAACCGTTGCATACGGCACCGTTGACAATTAACATGTTGCACAATGCGATCGCCCGTGAAGTTGTGGGACCCGATGCTGAGATTCGTGTCACGACCTCCCCACTACCAATGTCGACCCAAGCGAAGCTCAATCAGTTCAATGTGGGAAACAGCATCGGTACACAATTGTCGACGAATATATGCTTCTGTATGTGCTTCGTGAGCGCCATGTATATATTGTTCCTGATCAGGGAACGCGAATCGAAGGCGAAACTATTGCAAGTCGTGAGCGGCGTGAAAGTTTGGACATTTTGGTTTTCGCAATTCGTTTGGGATTTGTTCACCTTTATGATAACAGCGATCATTATTATTATTACCCTACTTTGCATGCAGGAGGAGGGCTTCACGTCCTTCCGACAATTGGGCGGCTATTTTCTAATCCTAATGGTATTCGGTTGCGCCGTATTACCATTTACCTACCTCGCATCCCTGTGCTTCAAGGAACCGGCCACCGGTTTCTCCGTACTGTCCACACTCAATATTTTTTTGGGCTTGGCCTGCTTTATTGTGGTCGCGGTCTTACAACTTCCCGGAATTGACCTTCTCAAAACAGCCCAAGTAATGAGCAAGAGCCTCAATCTCTTCCCCCACTTCTCACTGGCCGTCGCCCTAAGCAATAGCTATAGAAATATTGCGCTGCAGGAAACCTGCGAAAATATCGACTTTCTCCCCCCCATTTTACTCTGCGAATTGATGCCCACCTGTTGCGGTTCGTATATGCAATTGCTTTTATCATTAAGTTCTATTTATCATGGGACTCATATTTTTTAGATCTAAAACCATATTTCGCATGGAAGGAACCTGGAGTGTTGAATGAAATTGTTTTCCTGTTTGCCTCATCGGCCTTATGGTTCTTTTTGCTCATTATACGCGAAGTGGGATGCGCCAAAAAGGTGCTAGCATACATCACTCAAGGAACAGTGTAAGTCCTACGGTTTCATACTCTTTTCAAGGCATTCTTCTTGCACCTTGGTATTATGTCATAGCTTGGAATATCAGTACATTTCGAGACCATACAAAATGTCGACTTTCGTGCCGAAGAAACGCAATTTGCGGGAAGTATTATTTCTGTGCTTCCATCGTTTGTGAGAGTTGTTTGCTGCTCGAAGAAGCACACGGGGCGTATTATTATTATATGGCCATAACAACCCTTTCAGGTCAAAACCTCAAGCCCTATTTTCCTCTATTTCTACTTACTTCACTGAAGAACTTGGTTTACGTGGGTGGATTTCAAATCCTACGCCAAAACCTAGTTTTTCTAGGAGGGTCATGCCTAAAGGCATGAGCGGGACTTGAACCTCGCACATCTTGTTTGGCGGGGCAGTGCGCTATCCACAGTACCACCGAGGCCCCACACGGGGCGTACACTCCATTGATCTTAACATGTGAATACTGATTTGTTGTGATTTTGACACCGATGACAAGGAACTTCTCGGTCAACCGAAAAATTTCTAAGACGAAGAATTGAAGGCGTTGCTCGACGAAGATCCGTGTCAAAGACTCCAAGAACTTTCGGTAACATCGGAAGTTAACTTGTCAACAAAGCCACGGGCATGATTCAGAAGCAATGAAATTGGATGTCATACGCGCTGGATCCGAGAGGTTTTTTTTTTGCATCGAATCGTCACTGGCGATGAAAAGTGGGACCATTCGAATAATCCCAAATGTCGGGCATCCTATGGATGCCAATATCGATCCAAGGTTATTCTATGTATTTGGTGAGATCAGCTAGGCCCCACTACCGAACACAGTATATGCATTTGAGCCTTGAATTGAAGGAAAAACGTCCGCAATTTTCGGACGGACATGACAAAGTACCAGACCAGGTGTTAGAAGGGTCGTTAAAATATACTTGGAAACACTTCGCCGGGAAGTCCTACGCCAACCGTCTTATAGTCCAGACATTACTCCTCCTCATTACCATATTTTCCGATCATCTTTGCCCAATAAAACATCAAAATGCGAAATAAAAACTTTCCGACTCATAATAGATCGAATGGGACTAAGACACAGACAGTCGGCCCAATCAATTTATAATTTTCTAGAGATCTAATATCATCATGCTATGAAAATATGTAATTTCGTCTGTAATTTGATTTTTATGATAAATTTTATTTACAGTAAGCCCCCGCCGGAACCCGAAGAGGGCTACTTTGATAAGGATGTGGAACAGGAGCGTCGTCGTGTGATGAACATGACACCCATGGAGGTGGCCAGCAAGAATTTGGTTTTGGATCGTGTCAGTAAATATTATAAAAGATTTTTGGCTGTCAATCAAATCTCACTGTCAGTTGAAAAGTAAGTTTGCTTGCAATATTTCGCCTCGTAAGCCCCATCTAATCCAATTCAAATTGCATTTCAGAATGGAATGCTTTGGCCTGTTGGGCGTCAATGGTGCCGGCAAAACAACCACATTTAAAATGTTGACTGGCGACGACTATATCAGCCATGGCAAGGCCTATGTTCAGGGTCTCAATATGGATTCGAACATAAATAAAATTTATGAGAAGATCGGTTACTGTCCGCAGTTCGATGCTCTGATCTCTGATCTGACCGGACGTGAAATGTTGAAAATTTTCAGCCTGCTGCGTGGCATACCCCGGCAGTATATAAAGCAGTTATCGGAGGATCTGGCCAAATCCTTTGGCTTTATGAAGCACATCGATAAACAGACGCACGCCTACAGCGGTGGTAACAAACGAAAATTGAGCGCCGCTCTTTCTGTGATTGGCACGCCGTCAGTCATCTATTTGGATGAACCCACCTCGGGCATGGATCCCGCCGCCCGACGCCAGCTGTGGAATATGGTGTGTCGTCTTCGTGATTCGGGTAAATCCATTGTGCTCACCTCCCACAGCATGGATGAGTGCGAGGCGCTGTGCACCCGCCTGGCCATTATGGTGAATGGTGAATTCAAGTGCATTGGTTCCACGCAGTATCTAAAGAACACTTTCTCCAAGGGGCTGGTACTGAAGATCAAAGTGCGACAAGGGAAGGATAGAACAGTCTCGCGCAGGTATATCCGAAACTGTACTAACAAATCAAGCTGAAACTCTAGTTTTTCCATTGTCCTTTTGTTATTTGCTCAGAATCAGATTGGATGATCTTAGAACACTTCCTGATGGAAATAGCGAAATGACAACAGAGAACAGGTATGTCGGAACTAGTGAAAAGAGTTTTCCAAAGTTTTCCATTTGAAATCATTATTTTAAACTTTCAGTGCGGACAGCTTACATGCGGGATTGCCAAATGCGGTTACTCCAGTTGCCCATCTGGACAGTAGTCATGAGTTCGAACCGCCACCGACACCCATTGGTTATGTGAATAGCGAGGATGAACTAACAACCCGTAGGAAGTGAGTATACGACAATCAAAAAAGAATTATCTTTGGCAAGCCGAAGGTATGATTTAGTGGTCCCATGAAATTTAGTAGAGCAAGAGATAATAAAGAATCCCAGGTATGCATCA
>JBANCY010000391.1:0-16783 GCA_037040045.1 Phorticella flavipennis | reverse complement strand
ACTTTCAATCGAATTGCCTGAAAAATATGGTAAAAGTGGGCCAAAGCCACATTTAATTGTAGGGTAGCTATATTATATAGTAGTACGTTTCTTTTGAAACTTGGTAGAACGATTAATAATAAAGAATCCCAAGTATGCACCAACTTTCAATGGAATTGCCTGAAAAATATGGTAAAAGTGAGCCAAAGCCACATTTAATTGTAGGGAAGCTATATTATATAGTAGTACGTTTCTTTTGAAACTTGGTAGAACGATTAATAATAAAGAATCCCAGGTATGCATCAACTTTCAATCGAATTGCCTGAAAAATATGGTAAAAGTGGGCCAAAGCCACATTTAATTGTAGGGTAGCTATATTATAAAGTAGTACGTTTCTTTTGAAACTTGGTAGAACGATTAATAATAAAGAATCCAAAGTGTGTATGCAATTTCAATCGAATTGCTCGAAAAATATAGTCACTAATTGCAGAAAACGGCAAATTTCTGATATAGTGTTGCGATCTTTCTGAAATTTGGTAAACCAATAGATCGTAAAGAAATCGAAATATGTTTTCACTTTGATTTTCTTTGAAAAGAGTAGGAAAAAAGAAAACCATAAAAAATTAATATTAAATGCAATTGGTAATAATAATTTGTGTTCTTTCCTTTTCCCCACAGCACACCTTATGCTGCTGTGCAAGAGGATAAAGACTTTGATCCAGTCAAGGAATTTGTTTTTCGCAATTTTCCGGAAGCGGTTTTACAGTAAGTTTCCACGGAAAATATTGGAATGATGAACAATTTTATAATAATAACTTTTTGCAGGTCGGAATTTTATGGCATGTTGACATTTTACATTCCATTGACGGGCATTAAATGGTCAGAAATCTTTGGTCTTATGGAGAGTAATCGTGTAGAGCTCAATATAGCCGATTATTCGATAAGTCAGACAACACTCGAGGAGATATTCTTAGAGTTTGCCAAGTATCAACGAGAGGATCCACGCGCCATGCAGTGAGAGACAAAACAATCTATAATTCTGACATTTAGTTGGCTTTTTTTGGCTTTGATTTTGTAGCTAACAATGCACACACACACTTACACACACTTACACACTCTTACACACACACACACACACGCACGGGCACACACCACTCGAGTTGCATAATTTCTTACTAATCCTAGTTATAAGTTTAAAGTTTAACTTTATTATTATTTGACTTATGTAGAGAATTTTTTTGTTTTTTCTTAGTTCCATTTTAGCAGGTTTCCATTTTTCATGTATGACAGAACTTGTCAGATAGATTTCATATAATGTCATATAATTAAACTGTTTACACTAGATACTTGCTGGTCATATCATATAAATCTAGTGTAAACATCGATACATGACTAATAGTATTATATTTTTCAAAAACATATTGTTATTTAAGCTCATAAAATATGAGTTGTGTATTATAATTACCTCATTTTAAGTGATAATTCATCTATGAATGTATGACTCAAATGTATGACGCAAAAGTGTCATATAAGCACTAACCTATGGCCAAACTGTTGCATCATATGGCAAAAATTTCAAACATTTCAGATTATAACTAACAATATATAATAGAAATGGTATTTGTCTAAAGTTTACACTAGTTTCAAAGTTATGAAATTCTAAAATATCTGCTTTGATATGGTTAAAAGTTGGTTAAAAGTAGAATCAGATAATTATTTTTCAAATGAATTCAAATTTTTTCAATTTTATCATAAATTATGCCAAAATTAGACTTTAAATATGTCATATAGCTTGCCACATTTCAAGGCATTGCCTTATGTCATATGTTTACACTAGAAATTATGTCACTAATATAACTATAATTGATCTTTTATATATATGTATAATATTAATATTCGTATTATAACATCTAGTATCAACTGTGTAGCTCTGGTCATTGGTAAAGCATATGACATGTGTCTCATATCAGACATATGACATAATTGTTCAAAACTTTTATATTACAAATATGAGAAAAACTTGGCATATATTTCAGATTATCAGATCATCAGAGACATTGTGTGACATATGTTTTTGCAACTGTTGCCAACTGACGCATGTGGAAACCTGACTAATTATAGATTTTTATAGAATTAATATTATTATTATTATTTTATATCCAATACAACTGACAACTGTATATTTTCCATATCATATATAAACTTAATTCTTAATATTATCTTACAATAACCAGAGACGTTGAGGGAAAATCAATTTTTGCCTGTTGTTAAGGGACACTGTTAGCAGCACATAAGAGGACTATATCTACCTGAAAACCCAACTATATAATTACCAAACACCGGGTGCACAAATTTTACCTTAAATATTTATTATACGATTTGTTATTTTGGTGTGCACAAATGTTTCCGAAGCTATTACACGTATTATATACAAATCAACTGTAATAATATCTATATCTATATCTATGTCTATGTATGGTCTGTCTATGTATAGTACTTAATAGGTCTAGTACTTAAAACAAAACGAAAGATAAGAATGTAACCGGCTTTGCCTTTTTCACATGTGATCTTATAGAGAAATTAAAAATTATATGTATAATTTATATACCAAAAAAGAAGGCTTTGTCATCCCCCAACACAGACGAAAACAACCAAAGTTCCAAGCGTAAATGCAACTAACACAGTTTTATATATATATTATATGTACACTATATATATGTATATGTATACTATATATTATGTATGATCAATGTAAATGTTTGCACTTGTTTTAGCTTTTAGATGAAAAAATTTTAACAGATTTCACGCATTTGTCGGAAATTTGTATTGTATTTGTGTCTAAAAGTATTCATCACGTGTATCTATATTTTTTTTTTTTGGCTAGATTTATTGTACACGAAACACCGAAAAGAATTTATAGAAATTGAATAAAGATTAAATATGGAAAAAGTACAATCGTTGTATTTGGGAATTTTGAATTTGGCGGCGGCAAATGGTTAAATTTTGCCCTGTAGCAAGCAGGCTGCTGTCTTTGCAGCTGGGGCATATCAGTCAGCTTTTAGTCGACTTCCTTGTGCATTTTAACAGCTTATATGTTAGTTAACAGTTTGTGCTTTGCAGCAACGAGGCTGCGCTGTTAAAATTTGAATTTCTTGTCCGTTACGTGGAATTAACAGATTTTATATATCTGACTATAACTTGGAATGTTTTCTAGCTTATTTGAGAAAATTAATATCAATTGGAAGAGCAAATATCAATTTATAATATAATATTTCAAATTCATAACATTTTACCGTCAATCTGATCAAACGAAGCGTTGAGCTATCGGGTCAATGTCTGAAGCACTATTTTTCTTCAGTTCTGCTTGTTTCACGGAAGAACTTTTTTTTACGTGGGTAGTTTTCAAATCCTACGCCAAAACTTAGTTTTCCTAGGAGGGTCATGCCTTATCGACATGAGCGGAACTCGAACTCGCACCACTTGTTTGGCGGGACAGTGCGATATCCACAGGTCCACCGAGGCGGTTCTATATGCTTGAAGTTAATTAGGCATTCGACAATATCTGGCGCCCGGGACTGCTATACATGACTAAAATATGTTTATTATCACACTGCGAATTCCTACCCAAGTAATCCCAACATCCAGCTCAGATGTGGAGATGCCCGGTCTGAGGCGACCCATTTCAACGCTAAGATCCACTCACTTTCGTCCATTTGTAATGACACTGCCAAAGGACCCTGTCTCTACGAGCTCAAGAGCATAGCCTCTGGTCCAGTATGATACCGATGTACCTTGATCCAGATAGCTGGGGCTTCAGCACGCCTCAAGTTGACCACATCATACTTCGAGGCATTCAAATTTACATATGTTATAACAAGTTCTTCAAGATCATCGGGAGAGCACACTCCCCTCTGTATGCAAAGTGTACAGGTAAGTTTCTACTACACTTACAGATGAGATTGTCGACTTCAAGTTAACCTCAAACCTTTGCTTTGGAAACGCAGTAAGGAGTCGAAAGAAGCAGCAAGTCTCAATGCTTCAGTCCCAACATGGTGAAAGGCCTATTTCACTTGGACAAAGACCTTAAAACAACAGTTTTATGATATGATTAATCAGCCTAACTCTGTTCTAGAGCTCCATGACCTTTCCTAAGCCCGAATCGGTGTTCAGGGGAATATTCCTAACATTCATTAGTCCAGCAAGTCGGACAACATTGGTATTACTCAGGTATACTAATCTAGTAATTTATATTCCAACCACATTAGGATCTTTATCAACAACCTGAAATTTTATGTGCAAATTTGACCATTACAATGAGCTCCTCTTTCGTGTACCGATCTATAACTAAAATTTAATATATGATCAGCTCTCAGAGAAAAAATATATAAAAATGTATAGCATAAAGGGAGATCCGGTACTTAAACCATAAAAGAAAAACTAAAATAATCAAAATTTTCTATATTTCAAATATGCCAAAAATCATAAAGAAACAGATTAAATATATATGTATATATATGTATGTATTATGAAGCTGACGGGGTTTTTGGATCTGTTGTTGTATTGTTATTCAGTGTGGAACGTTCGAATGAATCCAGCTGCATGCCGGCTACAATATTTCGTGTTATAAAGAAATCCTCGATATTCAGCTCGAAGGAATCTTTGCGTATGATCAAAAATATATCGGAAAAATTGGTAGCATGTAAAGGTATATAAAATGACATGGATTCCTCGTGCTGTTGACTGAAAAAGAATTAAATTGAGGGTTTAGAAGATGAGTTAAGGTGATGAGCTCAAGACTTACTGCAGCGTTGCATCCGGAAATTTGACCTGTATGAACAATATGACCTTGTTGTGCGGTGACACGGGAAACTGATTGATGCGATCCCAGGTGCTACGGGCGGAGCTAATGTCGGCATTGCACTTACGCTTGAAGCGCACCTCGAGCAGATAGCCACGTCGATAGCGCTGCTCCTGGGTGCCCAAGGTCCAGAGTTGGCCATTGTAAAGGACGGGCGCACGTTGGCACATCCGTTCGCAATCCAAGGCGGAGAGATTTGTGTAGATAAAGCTGCAGCCACGTTGCTGCATGAAGGCAGTCACGGTATACAGGGTGCGCTTGCCGTTCGGATCGATGCCACCGGGTGGTCCGTCAATGCAGATCAGCTGCGGATTACCGAGTATGGCCAGGGCGAAGGAGATGCGTCTATGCTGCCCGCTGGTGCACAGACGTATCAGCTGGCGATAACAGCTATGGAAGCCGAGCATATTGGACAAGCTCTCGCACACCTGGGCGCACTGGTTGGGATGCAGACCGTGCAGCAGGGCATACGAATAGAGCAATTCTCGCGGCGTAAACTCTATGGGCAGTATCGGCTTTTGGGGACAGTAGCCCATCACTGGATAGCAATGAGCCCGATCCGTTTCCATGCTATAGCCGCCTATCCAGATTTTGCCATGGGAGGGACGCGCATCACCCAGCAACAACTTAACCAAAGTGGTTTTTCCCGAGTTGTTGTGGCCCATGATGCCAATGCATTCGGCCCTGGTCCAAGGACAACCAGTTAGTAAGGTTGGCAAGGGGAGTTAAGGGTAGTTAGGGGGATTTAGGGGGATTTAGGGGAATTTACTCACTTGCCAACACACAAATCAATACGTATGAGCACGGGCTTGTCCTTGTAGTGCTTACCAATTCCCTGACACACTACTGCCAGCTGGGAACGATTGTCATCCGTTAGCTTCTCCACACGTCGTCGCTCGGCGATAACCGACTGATCGGTTATATACTCCCCGTCATCCTCGTGTCGTCTCTGATCCTGTTTAGCGCCCCAAGGGCTCTTCAACGGTATCGACTTGTGCATGCAAGACGAGGCCAGTAGTGTATACTGCTCTTTGATTACAAACAGGGTGAGGGGAATTATAATCGAAAGTACCATAATGGAAAGATCAAAGAAGATGCCAGTTTCACTAGTAAAAATATCATGGGAGACTGTAAGAAAAAGTTTAGAGTTCTCAAAGCTCTGGCAATGTGCGCTATGGTTCCGACTTAACTGCAACAATTTGGATTTGACTGGCAGTTGAGCACCTTTGTGGACATGAAACTAATATCTGGATCTTTGCACAGCCAAGTGTCGTCGTAGAGAAAGAAGATCTTGAACATTATTTCGCCGAATGTGTACTGCATCAACGGTTGATACACATCGTCCATATTCTTAAAGGTATCGCCCACGGTGATGGTGAATATAACAATGCCCAGCGTATTGACTAGACAGATTACAATGAAGGAATAGTTCGCCTCATCAAATATGGAGACGAGGAGATACGATAGACAAACCACGGAAAAGGCGACCATTACCAATATGAGAAAGAGCCAAACTGAAAATATATTTTGAGAAGGCTTTTTAATTGTCAATTGGGGGCTATGGATCTTATAACGAAATCTAGTCTAATTGACTGAATATACTCTTTACTCTTTATAGATCGGGTGTCCCCGTTGGTAGCCCGCGTACCGGTTTCAAGCACTACTTCTGTGTTTATGATTCGAATAAGAATTTTCTATACAGTTTTTGAGTACATCCCTTGGGCTTAAAAACAAATTTCAACTGAATTATACTGAAAAATTCTAAAGCTTTAATGCTTTTATCGATTGTAACTTCTTTTTTTATGGTTCGATCGTCATGAAACTTAGTGGATCGGTAAATAGTAAGTTAAATTTAACATATATTAAATTTGAAAATACAATTTATGAGCTATATGATGTTGAAGGAGGACAAACAGAAATGGCTTATACTTACAGTAGAGTCCGAAATCATGCCTGGGACTCAGATAGATGGCCACGATCAATATTAGCCATAGACTTATGAAGACGATGCGTGCCAAGTCGAACAGTAATGTGGCTAGAAAATAGTTAAAAAATCGTAGCCCCGCTAGATATTGTTGCTTCCTGGAGGCCCGATCGTGGGAGTTGCCAATTGTCAGGATCGGCCACATGTTGCAGAAGACAAAGGAGAACGAGATGGCCATCAGGGTGCCCAGGGAAAGTGGCGACTGTGGAAGCATGTTGACATTTGTCTGAAAGGGCAGCGGCTGCAGCGTGACATCCAGAGAAGCCTCTTCGTTGAAGAAGCGTCTGTGAGGCGTGCATAGATTGGTTGGGTCCTGCCCTTGGAGCAGTATGTAGCACTTACCTGGCCACCACATTGTGCACCAAATTCAGGGCAAATGGTGCCGCGTGCAACGGTATATTATTGAACCAAACCGTTATGTCTTCCTTACCGAATGATGCACCAAACATATAACGAAAGTTGAGAATTTTCTTTATATCCGTCTGTTGCAGCATGTAAAAATCATTGGGATTATCCGTCTCCACCACCTTGACATGCCCGTCATACCAGAACAGCAGTTCCGTAAAGAACTCCTGCATCTCCAGCACATCCAGCTGATCCGCCATGATCTCCACAAACGCGTCAAAGGAATGCAATTGCGTCAGATTGAAGGCCAACGGCGACAGTTGTTGGTTCTTCCCATACAACAGGAAGACGGAAAAGGAACAGGCCGTGGCGAGCAGCAGGGCCAGGACATTCATGATCTTCACCGGCAGCTGACGCTTGTGGCAAACCCAACTCATAAAGAATAAGGAGCGCATTTGTAGGCAAAATAGCGACTGGGTATTGGTGCGAATCGATTGCTCCACATCCTCGAGCACGCCACGAAAATCCTCAATCATTATACTCGGTTCGGTGGTGAGATCACCATCCTCGGATCCGAAACGCAGAAATATCTCATCCAGCGATGTGTCGCGCAGTCGAAAACTGATTATGTCCAATCGGCCCATTTCCTGTTCCAGCTCATCGAATAGATTGGGGAACTCCTCCTCGTATTTGTTCTCCAGCACAAAGGTGATCTTGTAGCCGATGTTGCTCTCCACGGCCAGATTGGGCACATATTTGACGATCAGATCGTAGACTACGGCAAAATTAAAGTCTATGCCCTTCATGAGGGTCTGCGGAAAAATAATGGATTAAATTGGAAAAGGTCTGGAAATAATTTGTTTCATATAAGATCACAATAGTTGTTACTGTACGAGATTTGAATTTGCAAAAATGGAATCTTTCCGTTGATCATATTAATTATGGGGTCAAAATTCAAAATTCTCCAAGTGAGAAAGCATTTCTTTTGTCGAGGATAAATCATTCTAATAGTTTAGATGTCGAAACAGATCCAACGGAGGGTTTCCTCAAATTGGTAAAAATTTGACCAACTGATCATTTCCATATCCCAAACTTTGCACTTACCAAACGAAAACCATGTCCGTACATGTTACGCAGAAAGGGTTTGGTGCCGGTGCATTTGAGTTCTCCGTTCGACATTATGGCCAGCCGATCGGCCAGATGATTGGCCAACGTTGTTGAGTTTGTTACCAAAATAATGGTGCGTCGCGATTTCTCCTCATTGATCAGGGCCGAGATCAACGCTTGAGTGGACGAATCCAGATCACAGTGCAGATCATCGATGAGGACAATGGGACTGCCGCCGGCAAAGGCGCAGCCAATGTTCAGTAAATTGCGATCTCGAGCCGTCAGGGATCGGATCTTGGTGCGCTTCAGGTGTCCCAGATGCAGCATTTGTGTATATAGTTCGATCTCATCTTTGGCCATAGACCAGGTGGAGCCTTTGACCAGCGATATAAAGCGTAACTGATCCGCCACGGTGAAGTCGGGCAACAGCAGATCGTCGCTTAGGGCCAGACCCAGCTGCTTGGAGGCATCGTGTCGTTCCGTCTGTATATTATAATCGGCCACCATGACAACACCCCGCGTGGGCTCCAACAGGCCGGCGAGGATCTTCAGCAGAGTCGTCTTGCCGCAGCCATTGTGACCCATCAGCACTGTCACCTCGTTCTCATAGATGTTCCAGGTGAAGGAGTTGAGGGCGCCGCGTGTATTGGCCGCATATCGTTTGCAGAGTTTCTTGATTTTGATCTTAAAACGTCGGTGCGATGGTTCCACCTCATAAATCTTGGTAGCCCGCACGCCAATCTGTGAGCTTTGTGGCATAAAACTATCGTCACGATCCTGAAAAGTGAAGTCTCCACTGTGCGCCGGTGCCGGTATATGCTTACGTCGTCTGCCACCCGATTCCCCGGTATTCCAGACATCCATGTAGACTCCAATGGCGCAATTGACCAGTGTTATAACTAGAAATATGCAGGCTCCGGAGTAGACATTAATACGATCTCCGGCATAGTTGAGTGCATAGCCCTGATCCACCCAACGTTTATCGAATATCACCTCACGCTCGATGAGACCCTCAAAGATGTGGGCAATCACAGCGTTGGGCAATGCATACGATATATATCGTATAACCAGCACCGCCTTCTCACGATTATTCCAGAGCACAAAGAACGGCATATAGGTGAGCAGCCAGAGCAGCGTTATCACACGCATTGCCAGGACGAAGTTCTTGAAAAATGATGCAACCATTAGGCAAAAACTAGTGGCCGCCATATTATATGATATGAGAACGAGCAATAATATGTACCAGGGTGTTTGGGTTAACAAACTATGTGAATCGTTCCAATGTACCTACAAGAAAGTAGAAAATTGGATGGATAATTAACAAGTGAGGTTATACGAAATATTTTTATGGGAAATGGCTTTGGAAAACATGGAAAATATAAGTAGAATAGACTTTTAGTTCGACTGCAGCCATATGATAGAGTGATCTGATTCCATTGAAAATTTGTAGACTGATAGAAAATGAAGAAACTTAACGGGTTTGTGAAATTTAAGGAAGAAAACATGGGAAATATGGGAAAAATGGACTCTTAGTTGTATGACATACTGGTGCGATTCGGCTGCGTCCAGCAAATATGTAGCCTATGTTTATAAGAACGATTCAAGGCAATTTTCGTCACAAATTTTCAAGACCTGTGATTAGTAATCGGACATGGTAACGATACATGAAATATCTCTTCTTGGGGTATTTTAGAAAAAAACAATTCAACCAAAATACTTTGTCATCTGCTGTAGGTAAAATTGAGTGATGAATATTTATCAGCTTTATGAGCAGATGGATTTGAAATTAGTTAGATCGATTCATAATGAAAAATTTTAAGCATGAGTTTAAATTAATGGCAATAGCTTATACAATATAGGAAATATGGGAAAATGTGTCGTTTAGTTGTACCGCAGCTATATGATAGAATTTTGAGAATTTGGTATAATGTAGTTATATGTTTTCAATTTCTGTGTCGAGTTCTTTCGATTTATATCTTTGCGATCCACTGAATACCTACCTTGATGACCAACATGACACACATCGAGCTGATGACCATGTAGATGACTCCCTTACAATACCAGGCCGTAAAGTGTATGATGTTGCCAATGTTCATATTGATTAGAAATAGACGCATTTGTCGGTGTTTTTCTTGTACTATTTGCTGTAAACATGGAGATGATTAGTATCCTCGTTATACTACTATATACCATCAGAGCCTACCCAAACAAGTATCTGTCCTGGAAACATAAATCCGACGATAATGAGCAGTGGTAGACCGCGATTAATGTACGTCATCAATGGATCCTGTACGCGTCCATCGACGGGAAAGCGTCTTAGCAGTATCTTTGGTATATTGCCATGTTTGCTGACCAATTTGAGGAACGTTTCCGATATGGCCTTCTGGATTTTGATGAAACCCTCCCGTACATAGCTGACGTGACCATCGTTGGAGTCGTCGTTGAGGCGACGTATGATGCTCGTCTTGGGATCGTCCTGGTAGATGGTTTTCCAATTGTCGCCAATGAAGGTGTTATTAAAAATTCGATACTCGCTGGGAAACAGAATGGTGTAGTTAAAATGCGGCATTATAGACTCCTCGGGCGCCAATCGGTCCCCCCTGAACTTATAAATCATGGACATTTGGTTGCCATCAAAGCAGACGCCGGCGAATAGAAAATCATGTTGCATCGCCAGTTCCATGTCGGTGCAATCCTCATATGACTGTGCCGTCAGCGATGGCAAATCACTCATCGCCATAGCGATAATCTTCTCAAAGAGATTGTAATCCTTGGGCGCCCAGGCGAGCACCAAGCGGGGCATGAAGACACCGTGGCTAACGTTATGTTTGGCGCTGACGGTCTCGCGGGCCGTCAGCGTGTCGATCAAGTCGTCCCACTTCTGATCTAGATCTATTGGGTCAAAGCTCGTATTGTAACGTTCCGAGACATCTATCTTCATACGCAATGTCACGCCTATAATGCAGAGCAGCATCGGCGACAGAATCAGCCAGACGAACTCCGCCGGACGATTCCACTGGGTCTTGTGCAGCTTCCATGAGAGCAACAGAAACTTTTCAATATAGTGTCGAATGCTCATGTTTACCGCCTTCTCGAATTTATAATATAATATTCAATATAATTCCTGCCAACCGAACTGATTCTATCAACTTTAAACGTTCAACTGAGCTCCAGATGTCACATTCTGTGCATACCAAAGACGTTTCCGTCCCAGGCATACTTTGGTTCAACGGAAAATCTCAGGCCAACAAAGTCTCCGTAACATTTTAACCATTTCAAATTAAACTTTTATGTTTTTTTTAATTGTTATTTTGGTCCATCCTAATGTTTTATTCAAATACAAATATGCTTTATGTGTTTACACTAGGTTTGTTCTTAAAAATGATCTAATATCGGTCCACCCTCCTCTGGCTTATTTTGAAATTGCAATTTTGGTCCAACCTAATTCTGAATTTCCACATAAAACAGCTTTTTTGGCTTTCATGTTTACTATACACAAATCTTCATTTTCAACTGTGATGGTCCACCCTAAAGACCAATATTGAATTTCATTAAATCCAAACTCATCCTTTATCCCTCTGTCCATCCCTTCATATTTTCCAATTATCGACGTCCATTGTTATGGCTCACCCTAAACTATGTAGGCCATAATTTTCCATAGGGCGATGATTTGGCGCCTCGGTGGACCAGTGTCCCGCCATAAAAGAGGTGCGAGATCGAGTCCCGTTCTTGTCGATAGGCTTGACCCTCCTAGAAAAATCAGGCAATTTGGTCCTGGGTCTTTCGTGCTTATTTCCCATTTAAACAAATTCTTCACAGGCTGGAAAATTTTTTGGATTGAACATTTTTTTGGATCAGGTTTCAGCTTAATTTTTATTATACATGTGTACTTATACGTAGTATATATATCAAGTCATAATATTTTGCCATGATTCCCATTTTTCAAAGTTTTCCCCATGAAGTTTTCCTCATTTTCACACTATTCCTTTGTGTGCGTTTTTCTTCCTCTTTTTTCTGTGTCTCCTGGCTGTGGCATGTTATTACATCCGCTTCATGGTCATATCTGGTGACATTCCCAAGTATTTTTAATTTAGCTCCTCAGCTATTATTCAAAACAGAGCAGGCAAGCCCTCAGTATACCCTAGGTTGTGCAGGAACAAATTGGGTATATTCCTTAGGTAAGACATCGGGAAGATTTCTGTTTTTCATTTCCATCTGCTGCTCGAAAATTGAATGATGCATACTTTGTGTATTTATGGGCCGATTGCTTTAAAATTTGGTGGATCAATAGATAATGAAGTATTTTATGTATTTAATGGTCATATAGCTTAAGAAACTTATGATATATGTGCATCTGACTAAAGTGATCCCGCTAGTTTCGGTCAAGGTTTTCATAAAAAAACTTGTAAAAAACTGTCTCGTTTGATTACGATAGCTCAAGAGATGTGGGACTGATTTGCATACAGATGGAGTGGCAGACAGAAGGACAGAGAAACAGGTGGGAAGATAGAAAGTCAAAAGATAGACAGACAGATAGACAGACAGATAGACAGACAGATAGACAGATAGACAGACAGACAGATAGACAGCCAGATATACAGACAGATAGACAGATAGACAGACAGATAGACAGATAGACAGATGATAGACAGACAGACAGACAGATAGACAGATAGACAGACAGATAGACAGACAGACAGACAGACAGATAGACAGATAGACAGATAGACAGATAGACAGATAGACAGATAGACAGATAGACAGACAGATAGACAGATAGACAGATAGACTGACAGATAGACAGACAGACAGACAGACAGATAGACAGATAGACAGATAGACAGACAGATAGACAGACATATAGGCAGACAGATAGACAGACAGATAGATAGACAGACCAGGGTATTTCATAGTCGTGCATGGTCCGCCGTATCAACATTTTTTGGCAACATTTGTTCAACATTTCCAACAACTCTTTTGTTTGTGTTGAAATGTCAACAAATGACATATTCTAATTAAAATCCCTCTACTCAGTCGCTGGCTGGTCCACCCTAAGCTCTGCTTATTTAATCCAGGATAACCATCTAGTCTAGCATGCCCAATTCTTGGGCTTTTCTCTTAGTTGATTTCGACTAGTCGCCTCTTTTCACATTCAATTGCATTTATTGACCAAAGAAATATTTTATTACTTTACGCTTGGCAAATATTAGTGTCCCAGCGATATCAACATGAACATCTCTATATATTTGTATGTATGGTATATAATATATGCATACATATATATATATCTATATGTATATGTGTGTCTGTGTCCGTGGCTGAGTCTAGTTTATGGTCTGCTTGCCTTTGTGCTTATTGGGCCACAAATCGAAATGAGAGATGGCGAGTGGCGATTATATATATACATATATATAGATGATTCAAGCGGTATATGAGTTGCCGAAAATTGGATAAAATGGTAGGTAGGGAGGTCGCTCAGGGCCATAAGGACATCAGATTTGTACACACTAACGGGAGGTATATGAGTTTGAGGATCTTAAGCTTAGGTCGCAGCATATTCGGGGCACAGAATTAGAATTCCAAGACCATTAGGGAGGATATCTAGGTAAAAGTATGATATATATCGATAACAACATTTTTCTAGCGGTCCCAAAAGATCTGTGGAATTTGGCAGATACGAACAACCAAGAGACACCCATTTGCTCGATTTCATTAGGATATTATTCTAGAGGTAACTTATGGAGCTATAATATATCTAATTGATTACCTAAGCCAGTTTTTCTCGTTTAAACTAACCTTATTTAATCGCAACTAATCTTACTTAACCTGATATTTTAAAGTTATCCTCATTTTTACAACATAACCTCACTTATAGTAAATTTTTTCTTTAATTTTTTCGAGCACTGTCAAATCGCATAGGGTATCTAAAGTGTAATTTCGTCTCATACATATGCATATCCTCTTCAATTTACCCTGGCTTAGTCTGAGTGGGTTGCTTCGACTATCGTTGAAATCGAGCTGGGCATAAGTTCTATGACTTTTCCCACTATTTGACGATCTGTCCGATTGCATGGTCTGCTGGCCCGGCTAATATATCCGGCACACTTTGGTTTCTTGGCTTATAACCCGCCCCTCTCTCTCCTCATCTTTGCCTCTTCGTGCCGGCTTCAATCTCCTTCAACACACACTCTCATTCTCTTTCTCTCTGCTCTGTTTGTTATTTTATATACCCTGTAAAGACTGTAAGGCATGTCGTGTGTTTGGTAGTCAGGCATATAGTCTGTCTGTCCGACAGTTTATCTGTCTGATATTATCTCTCATCGGCAGGTTTCTTTCCAGCCAGTCTATATCTCCCCCTCTCTCCTTACTTTGCCAATCGAACCCAGTACAACCCTATCGGGTCAAAGCCTGAAGCACTATTTTCCTTTATTTCTACGCCAGGATTTGTTTTTACTAGTTTTTCAAGGAGGGTAATGCCTATCGACATGAGTAGGGGACTCGAACCCACAGCCTCTTGTTTGGCGGGACAGTGCCGCTCTCCACTGGTCCGACGAGGCCCTAAACCAATTCAATTATTTTAAAAAACTACGAACCATACCAAATAGAAGTAACCCACGTCTTATATTCCTATATTCCTTGGCTAATATATCCGGCAAATGTGCTCATGGAACACCCGATATTTCCTACAATTCAACTCAAATCGATTGGCATATATTTCAAAAAACATGTTTTGAAAACGCTTTTAATGTGTTCAAAAGCTATAAGAATTTATTGCTAATTCTTTCCCTTACAAATTTCGATAGTTCGATAACAACGAAATAACTCTGAAAATTGTAATGCTAGAGTTATCAAATTTGGTATGTGGGTGCGTGCTTATCTAACATTTGGGATTCCTTGTAGTTCTCAAGAATTACATATTGAAATCACGAGGGAAGCTTCGACCAAAAGTTTCCCAATGAACTGTGCGTCAAGCTTGAGTCCTTGGTATGCAGGGTAGCTGCTCGTCGAGCACGACTTTCTCTACTTCTTCGGGAGATTTTTTTCTTCTTTGTTCTGGGTGCGCTTCCACGAACTTTGGCAAATATTTTGGTCATAGCTGAGATTTGCGTGCCTTTCAATGGTTCTGTTTGTTCTGCTGTCCACAAATGGCGACTAAAGCGTGTCTCTGTCTGAGTGTGTGTGAGTGTTCGAGTGTGTGTGTGAGTGTTTTATATGAATCTGTGAATGTGGGTAATTCGGTCATGAATATGCGAACAATTTTTCCCATTGTAATACCGTACAATGTCCGAGCATTTTTGGGGTCTGCGCATATTTGTCGCAAATGGACTACATTACATTATTGCGACAGTTATCTCTTGATGTATGTACATAAATAGGGTATACAGGGAGACATACAGCGACATACATACATCTCTATGGCTAATCCAATATCTCAGCTCACACACACACACGCACACACGCACACTGAAGGCCCTTCTTCTATGTGGTTCGATGGGTGTGGCATGGGGCATGGGGGATGGGGCATGAGGCTGCTGTAGGCTCTGTCAAAAATGTCCATAAAAATACAATATGCATGTTTTGGTTGCAAACAAAATTGACAAAATTCATGTACAGCGAGCAGATACCCTGCAAAAGCTCAAGAAGTGCTTGGTATGTCACATTTGTTGCCTTCGATGGGTTCCCAATTGTTTACTTTTCACATTTAATGTGCGCGCAGCATGACATATCTTTTAATATACCACCACAAAAATACCCTGTAATTGCTTATTCAGTGACCAGTTGCACCTTACATGGGTATATTAGTCTTCTGACTTAACTTCTAACTACTTAAGAGCCTAGATAGTATGCCTCCAACGATCAAAAGATGTCTTAGAAACTTAAAGATAGGGCTCTCTAGTGAATATCTTGCTAGCATAGTACCTATTGCAGGGCATTAACTATATAAAAATAATCCATTTCTAATTAATACCCTAGACAACTAAGCTGTGAGCTTCCAAGTGAATTTGATCATCTTATAGAAAGTTCCTACAGTACAACATTGCTCCAATATTGATAATATAAATACCTATTGATATATATTCATAATACAAGTATGACATTATTTATTTATACAGTGTAAAGGGTATACATGTAGGACTTATAGATACCCTTAAAATTTAACAGAATGTGTTTGCGAAATTTTCTTTTGAATATTTTTAATACATTGAGCATTTTGTGGTTCATAAAGTACAATGAACTTAAGTGGGATAACCTAAAAAGACCCTATAATTAGAGAAAAATTTATGTCTTAGCTGGACAGACAGACAGATAGAGAGACAGATAGACATTCAGATAGACAGACAGATAGACAGACAGACAGATAGACAGACAGATAGACAGACAGATAGACAGACAGACAGATAGACAGACAGATAGACAGATAGATAGACAGATAGATAGACAGACAGATAGACAGACAGATAGACAAACAGATAGACAGACAGATAGACAGACAGATAGACAGACAGATA
>JBANCY010000390.1:0-36389 GCA_037040045.1 Phorticella flavipennis | reverse complement strand
ACACACACACACACACACACACACACACACACACACACACACACACACACACACACACACACACACACACACATAGACAGTGTGATAGCGAGCATCGTTGCGTTTCGTTTCATTTCGTTTCGGTTCGCTTCGTCTCGTTTCGTTTTGGCTTCGGTTTCTGCGTTTCGGTTTCGGTTTCAGTTTCGGTTTCGTTTCGCGGTCTCTCCTTTCGGCCGCTGCTTCGCCGTGTTGATAAGCTCGACGCGACGCCAGCAGCTTCAGTGCCAAACTGTCAATCGTGTAGTGCGGTCATCTGCTGCGGAGACCCCGATGCGTGCGCTCTATAAGATTGTTGTCTTATTTTTTGTTGTTTTTTTTGAATAGTTTGTTGAAAACACAACCAGAAACCGAAGAAGAAGAAGAAGAAGAAGAGGAAGCAGCAGAAGAAGCAGCAGAAGAGGCAGCATCAGCAGCAGCAGCAACCACAGCCTCAGCCTCAGCCGCAGCAGCAGCAGCTGAAGAATAATTCAAAAAAGATAAATAAAAAAGTTCAACTAGATGATTTATGTTGATTCGAGCCGAACTCGTATGCCCTTACCGCAGATATTGAGATATTGAAACAATTCAAACTCAGCATTTTGTTCACTTTTTGTTAAGTGTTGTTAATTGTTGTTGTGTTCCGTTTTGTTGTAAACAAAATAAGCCAAAAACAAAGCGTGTGTGAGCTCCAAAGGATCCCCAAGTCAAGGCAAGGACAGCCGGAATCGCAGTCGGAATCGTAGTCGGAATCGCAGTCGGAGTTGGAGCCGGAGCAGCGGTTGAGCTGCTGCAAATGTGCGTGCAAAATGTGTTAAAAAAGCAGTAGTTGAACAACAACAACAACAATAACAATTGCACTGGTATGAATACTATATTTTTATATTATATATCTATAAGTGTATGTGTGTGTGTTTGTGTGTGTGTGTGTGTGTGTTTGCAAATCTAAAACTGTATTTGTACGAATTATGCAAAGCTGTCATTTGCTTTGCTCCACAACGTGGCTCGGGGGCATCCCCAATGGGTATGGGGTAGTTTGCTGGGTGGTTGGGTTGCTCGGGGCCGGGGCTTGTCATAGGGATATATGTTTGGTGCGTCTTTTTTTTTTGGCTTTGGCTTTGGGATGTCAACGTGCTCGCTGACTCCTCGAGCTTGGCTTTTGTGTGTTGTATTGTGTTGTGTTGTGTTGTGCTGTGTTGTGCTGTGTTTGCTCCAAACGCTAATCCAATTTGTGTGGAAAACAACAAGTCAAGGCAAATGTGTTGTTCTCCGTCTGCCAATTAGTTGACAAAGCCAACTAACTAATTTTGAGCAGTTACAACATTTTCATTGTTACTGTCACTGTGTGCCCCTCCCCTTCCCTCC
This sequence comes from Phorticella flavipennis, assembly GCA_037040045.1. Lineage (NCBI taxonomy): Eukaryota > Metazoa > Arthropoda > Insecta > Diptera > Drosophilidae > Phorticella > Phorticella flavipennis. The sequence continues at coordinate 35,009 of JBANCY010000390.1, read as the reverse complement.
CTACTCCCACCACAACATTTCTGTTGTTGTTACTTTAACTGTTACTGTAACTGTAACTGTTACTGTAACTGTGTGTTTCTCCTATTTTTATGTAACAAAAATAGCACAAAAAAAAAAAAAAAAAGAATTGTCACATTTATGTTTTGGTAAGCAGCAGCCGCAGTGCCAAAAGCAGCAGCCAGCCCATTCCATGCGCACTTACCACATGCCCACACTGCGAGAAAAAGTCGAGCAAAAACCAAACTAACGTCATTATTTAGGAAATTTCAGTTTCTCTTCGTATTGTAAAATATTCTTTTTTAGACAGAATCAGCATTATAATTGAAGTTGATTTGAGATTTTTTTGAAATATAACATAAAAAGAATCTATTATTATTATTATTATGTGGCATAACAACCGCTTTCGGGTCAAAGCCTGAAGCACTACTTCTCTTTGTTTCCGTTTTCTTCACTGAATAACTTTTTTTAAATGGGCGGATTTATAGTCCTACGCCGCAACCTAGTTTTTCGAGGAGTGCCATGCCTATCGACATGAGCGGGACTCGAACTCCCACCTCTTGTTTGGCGGGCCACTGCGCTATATACGAATCCACCGAAACCCCACAAAAAAAAGAATCAAAAAACATATAAATTGGCGTTATAATCCTTTAATGCAAGGATCTATTCAGGGACCGCAACCTCCACAATAGAATTATTATTATTATATGGCATAACAACCCAATTGCGACAAAGCCTAAAGTACTATTTGCCTTTATTTAAGTTACCTTCACTGAAGAACTTTTTTTTTACGTGGGTGGATTTCGAGTCCTTCGCCACAATCTAGTTTTTCTAGGAGGGTCAACCCTATCGACATGAACGGCACTCAAACTCGCACCTCTTGTTTGGCGGGACAGTGCGCTATTCACTCGTCCACCGAGACCCCTAGCGTGAAGCACTACTTATCTTTATTTCAGTTTCCTTCACGGAAGAACTTTTTTTACGCGGATGGATTTCAAATCCTATGTCACAACCCAGTTTTTCTAGGAGAGTTATGCTTATCGACATGAGTTATTATCGAACCCACACCTCATATTTTGTGGGACAATGCGCTATCCACAAATCCACTGAGGCCTCCTCCCTAATAGAAGCTTTCAAAAATGTATTAAAAGTTTTGTCATATTTTCTGAAAATTTTAATATTCCACATATTTTTAAGCAAAAAAAAAGCAAGGTGAATTTCAAAAATTCATTTATTTAAATCTGCAGCAAAAAAGTTCAAAAAAAAAAAAAAACCCTGGTCCCCCATATTGGAAGCTGTACACGCCCTTGTCTATAAGTTTTTACATTGGTATAATTCAAAGTATTTTCTATTTATCTTGAATAAATATAATAAATATAGAAGCAGAAGCCTCTAAAGCGTAGAAGCAAGTTTTGTACACCACCAAAAGTTTCTCTAAAATGTTTGGTAGGAAAAAGATATCGATTGAGCTAAGTCTGTCTCTCTGTCTGACTATCTATCTATCTATTTATACACAAAAATTGTTCCTCAGTTTGTGGGTTTCATTTATGAAATCAGACACATACACGCTGCACATCGGAATTTACCCGATTGGATCACTAACTGCCATATAAATAACATTCGTTTTGTAAATATTTCGCAAATTTTTTAAACTATAGGATTGAAATTTCACGCACATTCAATAGGCAGTTTCGTGCAATTCTTTTCAGAAATACAAAGTTATACACTAGCCTCGAGTATGAAAGAGTATGAAATCGTCGGCATGACGAAGATAATTATTCCTTAAGTGTTTCTTGTTTTATTCATTTTATTAATCATTTAAGTATTTTCTTATAATTTTCAAGTGAGAATTTCTAATATTTGAAAAGGTAGTGTGTTAAGCAAAGGCTGTACAGGGAAACTTGAAATAGTCAAACTTGATTGCAATAGCGGAAGAGTAAGAATTGTTTTTTGCTAAAAACATTATTATATGTTTTACCGGAAACTTTAGATAGATGGGGTAATGTACTGTATTACATATGTTTGCATATGTACAGAGAACAAATTTACCCGATAATATGCGTGTATATCAACTCTGAAGAATATTATAAAACCCAAACCGGCCAGTTCCAAAAAATGTGCAAGCTCAATACTTAAAGGACTTGCTTGTTGAAATTATAACAGACTGTCATACAGCACGGACAGACAGTATATGGCCTACTCGATATCCTTTTTTTCTGACATATTTTTGGAAATCTTTATTTTATACATTACAAGCCTCAACGCATAATAAAAATAAACTGTTTACATTGAAAAGTATAAGAGTATATCAGGGTCATTCTCATTGCAATTCAGTTTTAAGTTGGAGTGGTTATATTGGGGTTTTGACAGTTGGTTTTAAGAGATATATTTGCGTGGTTTAAATTTGAGAGGGCCGAACCTTTTCAGCTTGTCAGGTCCCAAGAGAATTAATATGTTTATTCAGGTGGCTTTTAGTCTTTTAATGTGTCAACCATATCGTATTGTCAGATCGGGTAGAATCATAGAAATGCGCAGGTAAACTGTTGCTGAGACAATTTACTGAAAGATTCGCTTGGTATTTATTAAAAAAAAAGATAGGATTGGAAACAAAACATTAATTTGTACAGTTTTGGCATCGCCAGTTATTTTAATGGTGGAATATAAATAATTTCCCTTACGTCTTTCATTTTTTTACAGTGCATAACCTTCTCAAGTAATAATAAAAAATTTAAAAACAAAAGAGATAATCTTTTCTGCGCAAAAAGTTTTTATACCCTGCTAACCTAGCCACACGTTGACTTGTTTGAAAGAACTTCCCCCAAAAGTATGCAGTGATTTTTTAATGAAATATGTATTCACCAGCGGCATATCTTCTAGTGTCAATCGCGATTAAATTGTTGGTTGTTATATCGTAGGGGAATTAAAACGTATATTGATTGATAATCGTAGGAAGCATTAGCAAGCCCGATTTCAGTTGCATGGTGGGTAAATGATATAATGATCAGAACTGACAGTTTCTAATAAATGTGCAAATTCCTTTCAAAGGGACGGATCTGTGCCGATTTTTATTACGATAACTTAATAACTAAGAAACTAGCCTGCAAAACTATCGCCACGAAAGACGATGACAGACAGACGGACAGACATAGTCCAATCAATTCCTTATGTCCTCCTGACCCATCTGAAGGTAAAACTTCAGCATTATTTTCTTCAAAAGTATCGAAAGCCTTAAACAAGACTTTAGTCAACTTTGGACAAGTTTCATTAAATTTTTGATCTAAAATGCATCTTCTGAATAATATATATAGCATAATGCTTAAGTTTCGAAAGCAGTGTATCAAATACAAAACTAGTCAACTTTTAACACATTCGGTTTTTCTATAGCATATGACGGAACTTCCATTCCAAGTAAAAAATCGAAAATTTCTTCAACATTTGCAATAAAACATTAGTTTTAAAAATGTTAGAAATATTTGGAATTCTTGTTGAAACATTTCTAAAGTATATATGTTTAAGGTTAAGTTAGGTATGGTTGAGCTCCAACTATATGTTTTTAGATTTGGTTTTTATTTGGAATTCATAGTTTTCAGCTTATTTTTGTACTATAAAAACTTTGCTGAAGATTATGAAATACGTTAAAGATTTGCAAGAATTTTGAAATTTATTCAAATTATTTCACACTGAAATGATTTTTTCGTTCGTTTTGATAATTTTTAACTAACAAGGAGACACTACGATGTTGGGGTCACCGATTTGGCTGAAATTTGTATATGTTATAGCTCTCGGCCTAATTAGTGGACGTGCAAAATATTATGACGCGTCGGCTAAGGATTCGTCCTTAAAATCCGAACGTCGTGGTGTCTCTTTGTAAGATTGAGCATCAAACTGATTTTACAGCCTAAATTTTTCACTATAATTTTCGTTTTCTAGAATTTGCCAAACTAGAAACTTTGGATCCTGTCAGAAAGTGTTTCTCTCAGTGTAATGAAGTTGTATGTGGTTGTGGCAAGAAGAAGAGCAAACAGTACTCACACACAGATAGAAAATTACTCAATCGCTGTGTGTGCCACCCTCGGGTTAGGCCTTTGGCGCTGCTGCCGCCTTCCCAAGAATCTCCCAGTCCTTCAGTCCCTCTGTGTGAATGTGTGTGTGAGTGTGTGTGTGAGTGTGTGTGTGTGTGTGTGTGTGTGTAAGGATGCTGTCCCCATTGTTGTTGGTGTTGGTGTTGGTGTTAGTATTGTTGTAGCCGCCTCTTGTCTGCGTCTTGTTATTTTTTTCGCTGCGGTAGCAATGCCTTAAGCAGCTGAAAGAGGGGTTACCCGAGCCAGTTGCGCGGGGGTGTCACTAGGTCGCCAAGGGGTTGGGGCTGGGATTGCGGGCGTGGCGCGGGGGGCGGGGTCAATAGGATAGTAGATGCTTTTACTTGAGCTAGTGACCAGAATACAATTATTGCCGTCTATTTGATTGGCTTTTCTTTCTCACATTTTGATTTTTATTTTGATTTTGTTTGCATCTGTGGAAAAGCCAATTTATTGTGGTCAATTCTCTGGGATTATCGATAAAAGAAAAGGATAAACATGATTTCGAATATCAATAACGCCTCAGGCTAACAATATATTCGGTGACACACAATGCACTTGGTCCTCAATTTTTTCCCAAATGACTTGATTTTTCAAGCAGTCAAGTGTTATCGATGACTCTCAGCAGCGTATCGATAAATCTTTAATAATAACTGTGTGGCACTTAGTAAATTGCTTTCCTATGATGGGTTTTGTAAAAATGATTAAAATTTTATATAAACTTGTATATAATTGATATTTTTTCCAAAGTTTTTGAAATATTTCTATCGATTATCAAACAATGTAGACTTTAAGTCAATTTTGGTGTTGCTCAATTAATGTTTAATATCGGTATTTGTTTTTACAAATTAATTTAAGTCTGATCACTCAAACTATGTACGTAGCGTCTTTGATTTTACAAATATCCATTATATTATTTCTTCGTTCATTGATAAAATATTCTCTTGATCTTACGTATATGTATTTGCATAAGGAGAATCGATGAAATCGATAGACGGTTTTGTTTGTCGTGAAGAAGAATTAGTGTATCATAAGAAACTTCGGGTACATACTTATTTATGATAAGAAAATAGGGGACCTCAGTGGATCAGTGGATAGCTGACACTCATGTCGATAGGCATGACCCTCCTAGAAAAAATAGGATGTGGCGTAGGACATGGAATCCATCTACCTAAAAAAAGTTCATCAGTGAAGGAAGCAGAAATAAAGGAAAATAATGCTTCAGGCATTGAGCCGATGGGTCAATGAAAACAAATATATTTGATAATAAACCAACGAAAAGGAGCTTTCTGCTTGGCTGAATGCTAATCGATAAACGATAAATATCATATATCCTTGCATTGAGGTATTGAAACTGAATAAATAGCTGACTGAATGCTTTTATAGTTTTGCTTTTATAATAGAAATGAAACGATGGGTAATAATATGTTATCGATAGAAAATAATGTGATTCGATTACATAAGTAACGTTACTATGGAAAACGAAGGTATCGCTAACAAAGTTTCTTTTGCTCAATTTCTTCATAGTTCATATATAACAATTATTTGAAAATTCTATAATTTGATAATTCTAATCGATAAGCGATAAGTTCGATAAGTCCAAGTTTCGAGGAAATGAAAATAAATCAATAATTGGGTGAATGCGGCTTAAGCCTTTTAGAACAATATGTAATATTCATGTGTAATAATGTGTTATCGATAGTAAATAATTTGTTTCGATTACACTAGAATCGTTACCTACCAGTCACTGTTATAATATGTTTGTTTGCTCAATTTGTTCATAATTCTTACACAACAATAAACATTCGATAAGGCAACGAACCGCAGAGTTGCGCCTTGCTAAATGCTAATCGATAAACGATAAATATTACAAAACTATGCTTTGGCAAATTGTATGCGAAGTTCTTAAAGCAAGATTTCGAGCTTAACCGAACAGTCACAGGCTGAGGGACAGGCACAGGGGCAGAGCGAGTCAATTGACTGGTTCAGTGAGTGACAACTGACACCACCCACAGAATGTTACACATACGCCCCGTAGGCCACGCACGCCTCGCACATGCCCCGCGTGCCGCACATGCCACACCGTGAGCTGCGCACACAGTTAATGTTTGCCCGCCAGCGTCAAGCCGCCCACCGCCGCCCGTCAGGTTGCCCCACCACTTGGCCCACAGCCGGACTGGTTGGTTGGTGGGTCGCTTGGTTGGTGGGTCGCTTGGTCGGTTGGTTGTTTGTTTTTTTGTTTGTTGGTTCGTTCCCTGCTCGTTTTGTGACTTTGATGGCAAAAACGTGGACACTGGACGGGCGTCCAAAAGGGCAAACAGGGCCACGGGGCGCCCGGGGGGGGGGGGGGGGAATTGGCGGCCAGGAGGCAAATCTTTGCTTTGCTATTTTGGTCGTTTGTCCACGAGAGCTGTGAATGAATGTCATAATCGATAATTGAATGCTGGAAATGAAAATGAAAATGTGACTCTGTGACTCCCTGCCCCGTGCCCCTGCCGCATGCCACAGCCCCAGCCACAGCCACATCTCCCGCTGCTCTCCTCCAGCCAAATCAGTCCATAAATGTGTTTAATTAATGCCAATGACACAGGGAAAGCATAGAAAGCACAACAACACAATAAGCACAAGAAACACGCGACAAACACGCAGAATATTCAAAAAAGAAAAATGATAAAAATAACGAAATGTCACTTGCCAAAACGTTTGAAATGTCCAAGAGCGATTAAGCTATCGACGTATATCGAATATTTGTTTGTTTCTACACTACCCATATTAGTTGACTTCAAAAGGGAGTCCCTAAAGCTGTGCCAGAGCTCATTCCAATGAATCCCTTATCGATATATATTGTAAATTACACTGCCTATCGATAGTTCTCCCTCCAGTTACCGATGACACATGGTTATCAATGACACCATGGCTAAATCAAATATTTGCTAGTACTACACTCCATTAATACGAATTTCATTCAAACAAGTCAGTCCAACCAACTATCGATAACACCATTATATCGTAGATTTGATCATTTAATACAATATTAATAGTATTTTCCTTGACAATTGAATATTGAATTGTTGGTTACATTGTCCGTACATCGAATATTTGTTAAATTTACACATTCGATATTATCGAGATTTTGCTTGATACTATATATGCTATCGATAGTTCCGATATTCGACATTTTTCAAGCTCTAGGCAGCAATCATACTCACTAGCTATACTATACACTATACACTATACTCACTTTTAATAATCAATTTATATCTACAAAAGAGCTTTCCTTAGTCTCGATAGATTTTTAGTGTTTTGCTTTCTTTTTTCGACCTGTAAGAGTTTCGCTGATGCTATCGATATCTAGAGAATTTTTTCGTTTGTCTATAGTTTTTCAAAATCATCGAGCGAATGAAGCAATTATCGTTAGTTTGATAGCTCAGAAATAAGAAATTTAATAATCTTAATAAAATTATCGTAATAAAACCACTATTCCCTTGAAATCAAAGACAATTTATCGATTAACCTTTTAAGCAAATGTGTGAATTAATTTGACGCTATTTTCTTTCGCTTTGGGTTAAAATGATTTCGGTTTGATTGCTGCCATTGGGCAACGTAGCGTATCCTTTGGCTTTTAGGCACGTGTGTGTCCCCATCCATTCCGGGCTCATCGTCAGGCTCCTGCTGTTCCGCCTGTGCCGCCTGCTTTGCCTCTTGGGACTGTAAATTTTCTTGTTTCGCTACGCTTAGCTGGCAGATCACGTTGTCTTTGGCTCTGACAAGGGTCCTCGTCGAGTCATTCTTCCAATTTTGTAGCATCCGTTTTTAGTTTATCCTGCGCATTCCTTCGCTTTCAACTTAACACATGACTTGCGGTTGGATTTTAAGCTATTACAAATATTTTTAACATTTCCCGGAAAAAATTAGATTCTTAATAAGAATTGAAGAAAATTATGGGGTTTTAGGTAAAAATTGGTCTTAGATTTTCGACTTTCACACCATCAAAATTTCCAAAAGTTTCTCTTAATATTTTCATTACTTTCTAATATTAATAAAAAATTAGGTGCATCGTTGTTTGCTTTTGTGAATTATCTATTATATTTTTCATAGGGATAATTGAAGTTCCTAAATCTCCACTGATTGCATCAATTAGTATGCTATTCAATAAATATTCTTTAGGAAATTGGAAGCGTCCAGTTTTATTGCTTCAAAAGTTAAAATTTGCAGCTAATCGATAAGCGATTAACATTAAAAAAACTATAATCTACACCAAAACTATTAAATCTTTGCTAAAGATATTAAAACACTTGATATTTGCCCAGTAATTCTTCATTCAAGTTAAAGAAACGTCTCATAACTCATGCATCCAGCTAACTGCCTGTCTATAACAATATAAACGTCTTGGATGCTAATCGATAAGCGATAAATTTTGCAAATCAATGAACTGTTATTGAAAATACTGTATTAAATAAACGTTTGAAACATAATTTATATGGAGTGCGCTGCGAGGAGCTCAAAGCGTTAGATGTGGGCGAAAGGGGCATTAAAACATTAAATTACGTTTACTTGGCCTCGGTGGACCAGTGAATAGCGCACTCTTCCGCCAAACTAGAGACTCTGGGTTCGAGTCCCACTATTGTCGATAGCAGGACCTTCCTAGAGGCAGAACATTAAATCCCACCAGCGTAAATAAATCTTTGCTTAAGTAAGCTGAAATAAAAATAGGTAGTGATTTAGGCTACGACCCGATGGGGTTCGCATAAATGCAAATGTTGCATGAAGCATAAAATTTAGCTTATAAGCAATAATACGTTCAATAGTTATATGTAATTTTAGGTCATGTAAAATGTCGTCCCTATTTATAACACAGAGTTAGTTAGTTAGTTACTATGACGTGTGGTATTCTAATTTTAAATAAAACGCGAAAAGTTTTGGATTATTCAAAATATTTTATTTTGTTTTAAAAACAGTTTCGAGAACTATTTCGTTTTATTGGACATATTTTTGAAGATATTCAAACCGAATCAACAATGATATTGTTATTTTAATGGTTGGACTCATCTTCAGATTATTCATATAGATTTTGTCCTTCATGTAACTTTACAGACAAATCTAACGATGTGAAATCGTGTGCCAAATCAAATCATCGCCTGAACTAATTTGGTGATGAACACGAAAATTTTGTTGCATCGATTTTGACGATTTCAACATCGATTTGGAATTTAAAATCAAAATATCGATGGATGCAATGCTTTTCCATAGCCAAAATCATATACTGTCACGATGACCATTACATGAAATATATTGATTTTATTCGATTCCAAATTTCTAATACTGACATAACCGTGACTTCCATTTTAGCTTTATTATCGTTAAAATGTATCCTAAAATTTCGTCACATATCGTTCCATTTAAAATTAACTAAAACTAATTTGCATACAAGCGATCTTTGCATATAAGCAATTTGCATACAAACAATTTGCATATAAGCTATTTTCATATAGGCAATTTGCATATAGCTAATTAAACTCTAATATTTCTTAAATCTATAAAACAAAAAAACAATTTTTGCATAAAGGCGATATTTGCTTATAAGCAATGCGTCACATAAACGATATTAACGGTATATTGAGAGTTATATTATTATTATTATATGGCCATAACAACCCTTTCGGGTCAAAACCTGAAGCTCTATTTTCCTCTATTTCTGCTTCGTTCACTCAAGAACATTTTTATGTGGGTGGATTTCAAATCCTACGCCACAACCTAGTTTTTCTAGGAGGGTCGTGCCTAATAGGCATTGCCTATCGACATGAACGGGACTCGAACTTGCACCTCTTGTTTGGCGGGACAGTGCGGTATCCACTGGACCACCGAGGCCCCTTATTTAGAGTTATATACTGTATCTTTGTAAACCTCAGTGGACGAGTGGATAGCGCACTGCCGAACAAGAGGTGCGAGTTTGACTTCCGCTCATGTCGTTAGGCATGAACCTTCTAGAAAAACTAAGTTGGGCGTAGGATTTTAAATCCACCCAAAAAGAAACGAAAATGGTGCTTCAGGGTTTGACCCAATAGTTTTGTTATGGCTATATAGTAGTACTATGGGGCCTCTGTGGATAAGTGGATAACGCACTGTCCCGCCAAACAAGAGGTGCGAGTTCGAGTCTTGCTCATGTCGATAGACAGAAATAAGGGAAAAAAGTGCTTCATGCTTTGACCAAATATGGGTTTTTTTTATAGTATATCGCACGAATTGCAGCTGTTATCGATAGTTTTAAGTTTTTGGCATAGTTTTTTAACGGTTCTTTCAAGCAGAAGCGTCAACTGTAACACATAAACACACACAGACACACAGACAGACAGGCAGGCAGACAGATAGACAGAGAGACAGACGGATGGACAGAGGCGTAAAAGAAAAATGGCAAAGAAGGCGACGCCAAAGCAGATGATGACGACGACGGCAACGGCGACGGCGACGACGAAGATGGCAGCGTAGGACAAAGGCGGCGACATGTTTGTGGGCTCTGCGACGGGCTCTGTGTGTGTGTGTGTGTGTGTGAGTGTTTGTATTTGTGTTTGTGCGGCTGTTGTGTGTGTGCTCTCTTCTGGCGCTGCCTACTCTCTGCTTGTGTGTGTGTGTGTGTGAGGGGGGACAGCGATAATAATAAAAACGTAGCAGCTGCGTCAGCATTAGCATCGGCTGCGTCGTCAGCAGCGGCAGAGGCAGCGGCAGCAGGCAAAATACATGCTCATGCATAAGTATGTCTGTAAGTGTATGTGTGTGTGTGTGTGACAGTGTGTGTGTGGACAAAGCAAAAGAAAATGCCAAGAAATGAAGGGTCTCTCGCACTCTCTCTCTCTCGCTTTGTATGTCTCATTCTCTGCCATGACGCGCCCACACACACACACACACACACACACACACACTAGCACACACACATGTGTGTGTGTCCCACAATTACATAATATGCGCCGCGCATAGTTTAAGACGCAAAGCGAATTGTTTTTAAGCCTTTTGCAATTCATCGAATCCATCGAATTACTAGGCAAATTCTGCATATTCTTGCATTTCTTTGCACATTTCCCAACACTGGCAATCCCCCCTCCCCGCTCCCCCGCTCGGCCATTTAACTAGTTATCGATTAACGTTGACCGGCTTTAAAAACGCTTCGCCTGAAAGTGAAAGGCGCACCAAATCTGTCGCCATGTCTGTGTGTGCTTCTGTGTGTGCTTGTGCTGTGTGTGTGTGTGACTCTGCATGTGCATGTGCATGTGTGTATGTGGGGGCATGTGTGTGTGTGTGTGTGTGTCTGCTTTGTTGTGCTTGTATTAGTTTGTCCTACTGCCCTAATGAAATTATATGCACGCCCCGATGAGCTGACTAACCCGAACACCCTCCACACACAAAAACTGCACCACACAACGGAGCAACACTTGATGCATGGGGCACAGCCACTTCACCACTTCACCACATGCGGCACAGTAAACACACGCTAATTGGCAACGCCACACAGCATCCAATCGCCAGTCCCCAGCATTTTCCAGCTGACATTTTCCGAAAGAAAAGTGCATTTCTCTTGTATTTGCTCAGCTGACACAACAAATGTTTAAAAATGGCGAACAAAAGTGCTCCCGGAGGATTGCTCTACTTTTTCAATCAATTCTTTAACTAGCCAAGTTGATACTAACCCAATTTCAGAGCTTAGTTCCTAATATTTTGTAAGATATAAAGATCAGTTGTGCGACAGAAAAACTTTTAAATTTCCAATGTTTCGTGTCAAATTTCGATTCGTCTGTGGATTAATTCTACTTTAATCTTGTTAATTTTGTGCTTTTCAACTTTTCGAAGAAAATATTATATTTGTTTTGTGTAATGCATAGATTCATTGGAATAGGAGGAGCAGACTTCTATAGTGTGTTCCATATAAAACGCAAAAAGTTCGGGTTTTTTCATAATATTTGATTTCGTTCGAAAGGCTATAAGGTATGATTATGCCTTCAAAGTATAGAATAGTATGTTTACTTTGTGCTAATGCAAATAAGGAAGTATCGTACCCAAAATTTACCTATAGAATGATCAGAAAGAAAATCAAGTATGCAATATCCGCCTGTCTGCCTTCTAGTCTGTATACTTTTATTGTTTCGGACCTATTTTATTCAAACTTAAGACTTAACTATCTTTCAGTAAATTTAACATAAGCGGCTGCATCAGACCACTATATCATGTTGTCATACAACTAAAAGTCGGCTTTGTCTATATTTCCCATGTTTTTTAAATTATTGCTTTTAAATTAAACACACATCTAAGATTCTAAAATATTTATAAATATACAAAATTTCAAAATACTTGGGCCACAATATCATCTATCTGCTATACAACAAAAACTTGGGTTATAGCGTGTTGAATTGAAACTAGGCACAAACATTAAAATCTACTCTACCGATTGTGTATTTAAGTTTCACACACTCATAAGTTTCGTTATTATCTATTGGTCTACGGAATTTGAAAAGTAGGTTTTATATCACATATACGTATATAGCTCCCTAATAAGTAAAAATCGCTTTTGCCTAAATTGGTCATGTTTTTCAAGCTATTCAAGCTGCTGACTATTCTATTCTTATACATACAATGACTTCATATAATATGAACGATAGCTACGAGTTTAAAATCTTCGGCGTGTCAAAGATAGTCCTACCTTGTTTCAACTTAAATTTACATTTTATGTACTTTAAAAATCCAAAATACTGTTTAATACAACCCTAAATGTTTCTCGGTTTGCATAAGAAATTAAAGGTTTCAGAAAATTTTCTTCGCTTTTGGCGGTATTTCTCTGGGGTCTTATTGTTTCCAAGAAGATTTACGTTTTTATTCAAAATAAAAGTTCATTAACTTTCTGCCTAAGTTTGTGATATATAGAAGGAAGCATAAGAGATACACAAAATATGTCCTCTTCCTGCCGTGCCTATAGACATAGCCATAGACATTTCCATAAAGACATTTGTTGAAAACGACAGGCAAGTACAATTATGTCATATAACAGTTGTGCATAAGAGTCAATAAGAGTCAACTTTTCCCATATTTCATACGTTTCGGGCTACAAACCTAACTTAACCAATTGACCTAGAAACATGGCGGACATGTACAATAACACATACTAATAAATTTGTTTCTTTTTTATTTATATATATTACAATTCTGAATTTAACATGGGTTTGACAAATAGAACCTTGGGGGCTGGTTTAGGTCGGAATGATTTCCGCTTGTCATAAAGAATTATTATATTCAATTTTGACAATTTAGCTTAACATTTACAAAACTAACTGCGTTATCGGTTTTGAGTTTTATTTCACTTCAACTACGGTATAGATCGGTTATATGCAATTTTTTCAATTTCCATGTAGAAAATTTTGGGAAAAAGGACAGTTTTTGTGAAAAGATACGAAAACAATAGAATAAAGAATGATTTTAATACAAGAGAGATTATAAAATAGGAAAATAAAACAACTATTATTGTCTTATATGAAAAGTCTTCTTGGTTTGTCTTATGCATTTTGAAGGAAGACCAATTTCATACCAAATATTGGACATGATTTTCATAGACTCCTTTTCTTTGGACAAATAAACACAGATTCTACTGTTTTCCAGTCAAGAGCATTTCGTAATAAACAATTCCTTGCCAATTTCACCAAATAAACACTGACTTGTTTGGGTTTAATTCAGACTTCGGAAGTCCTTTGTGGAAGGACTTGGGTCCTTGACAAAGCCAAACATCGAGTTTCCTTGAGTGGTCTGCTTTTTTCAGATGATTCCAAGCTGTTATCTGGTTAATGTTGAGTACCTCCGCTATCTACTGTTAGCTTCCGAGCCGTTCTTACTTTATCTGTTGTAACATTTTATGGACTCTTTCAGTGACAGGCCGACCAATGCGTGGTGCATTTGTAACATCGAAATTTCCGGAACGGAATCGAGCAGGCCACTCCTTCGTCCGGCCTTCAATGACAGCATTCTCACCATAAATTGCAACATATTTTATACGTGTTTTGTAGTGTTTTTCTTTCAAATTTAAGGGCCAAAAAATGCTTCAATCTTCAGATATAGTCTGAAATAGTACCTTGGAGCAAACCATATCTATTTACGAAAATTCGCGAAAAGCGAAAAGAAAACACTTGAAATATGTATTAAAAGACGAAACATTTTGATTGAGTTAATTAAATTCTTTTCGTGCTTTTCAAGCACTTCCCTGATTCCATTCCTTCTGAACCCATTGATATCAAACAAATAAAAAAATTTTTTGCAGCCTGAAATTCAAAACTCCTTTCATCCAACTCAAACACGTTGGCAGGTAACGCGGTACTTGGGATCATATTTCTTTATTCTTTTTAGGGCTCCAACTTTGGCTATAACTTTTTAAGCCAACATTTCATATATCGGGTTAAAGCTGTACACACACACAGTGTTATCCTGCGGAAGGACGCTGCGCCTTATTGCAATTTTTGTAAACACACATACAACCACACAAGCTATATATATATATTCGTCCTTAAATCCACAAATATATATCCCTATACATACATATATATGAATGTATAAGTGTTATATGCATATATAACAGCCGCACACAGCTGTAAACAAGCGCAAGCTCCATACACAATGAGCGCCCTTCTAGTCGATTCTCAGCACAGCATTTGGGTTGTTGGCTGCGCTGTGCATTTTCATAAATTGCATTTAGCTGGCAAAGTTTTTGACACTTTGAGTTGATTTGATTTTCATTTGGCGGGCTGCGGGCGGCGTTGCCACCAAGGCTAAAAATATGCCATTGGCGTCGCCCAACAATTTTCAAGTGGGGCCCGTTTTTTAATTAAAAAATATTTGCCGAGCGCAGTTTTTAATTAGTTTTTCTCTTTGTTTTCTAAGCTCAACTTTTACAATATACCATCCTACCCCCGGCCCCCCACACGGGCGCCCCTGCCAGCTCCTGTGTGTCTGTGTCGGATGTGTGTTCTTGAGGAAGGTGTAAGCTGGACAACTGTTTTGTAATGCACTTGCTGAGTGGAGAGTTGGTTAAGTGAAAGTTGACCCAGTTGGTGGTTTTGTTTTCCCCCCTCCAGAGAAAGTGTGCGACAGAGACAGCCTGTACTTTCTCTATATATAGCATGGCCTGGCAAGCATATCCTTAGAAACAACAGCAATCAGTCCCACAGACACGCAATAAGCCAATTTGATGCCCGTGCCCCGTGGCGGCATTTAGGATTACTTTAACAAATTAATAAACGAACGAACGGAACGAAAACGAAAGTTCGATGAATGCGTGTGGCAGTCGGTTGATAACCCCACCGAAACTTTTCGCTCGAGATTTACACATATGTATCGGTTGGTAGTCGGCTGTCTGTCTATTTTGACCTATATCAGAGAGCTGAGACATGAGCTGGGTTCGTCCTCAATTCTATTCTAATCTAATGTAACTCGCAGCCTGCAGTTGAAAGCGTTCTTGACCCACATCGGAATTTTTAACTTGCCTAACATCAATTTATTTTGATTAATTTTCACATGTATTTCGGTTATTCCTAGGGTTTCAGCTTAACCAATTGTTTCTTAAATTTTTGCATTAATTTAATCCCATCTTATGCTTAATTTTTTTCATTCCAAACAGACATTTGTTCCATTGTCTCGCATTACTTATTTCATTTTCAAAATGTTCAGAATTCAACATTTTTATATCTATTTGTTTAATTTCTTCATCTTGAATCCTTTTATGAAAATTTCTTAAAAGCTTTCTAAAATTTCCAAGCAAATTTCATGTTCGAAATGCACATTTTCTTTTTAAAAATATCTTCGGGTTTTCAAAATGTTTCATTTTTCAGTGTTCCAAATTGAAAAAGTACGGTTTGAGTCATATAATAGTTCTATTGTAAGAAAATGACTTATATAAAAGTCAACAATACATTTTTCCGTAAATTTCACAGGAATTTTTATCTGTTTCAAAATCTTATACGACATTTCCCCCGTTCCATATTGAACATTTTGAATAGAAACTGCTTGATACATGACACACAAATCAAAGCTATGTGGACTTCCATCGTTCCGTATTATAATCTAGTTCCCATCGTTTTTCAATGAAAAATAATTTTTCCATATTTTGATTTACAATAAATTTATCTCAAGTGTTCTAAACTATTACGAATCCCAGTATTTCGCCTGAGTGTGCCAATTTCCATCGTTCCACATTTAAAGGTTCAGTTTGTCACCAGTGTTCAATGTTAAGTTCGTATTAATCGATTCTTTATTAAATTCGTATTACTTATTTCGCTATCTTTCCTCTTAAAATATGGGTTCATTTTTCAACGTTCCGTCTTATAAACCTATAGCTTAATTGCTTTATACATTTGAAGGAACATATCCCATCTTTAAAAACAAATGTTCTACGAAAAAACTAAAAAAATTATTATTAATTTTTAAAATTTTCTACAAAAAAAACAATCGAAATGTTAATGTTTCACTAAGCCATTGTCTTAAAGGAAACTCTACTAAAGGTAATTTTTTCTATCGTTTTGGAATCGTTTGATACTAATAATAGAATCTATTGAGTTTCATAAAAAAATCGCTAAAATGTGGTTAAAAATAATATTTTCTATGCATATGTTGCGTATATCAATTTTCCAAGATTCTTTAAAAGTTTCTGCCTGATTTACCATTTGACCCAAAAAAGTATGCTATGCCTTTTCAAATTGAACGCTTTGAAGGGAATTAGACAATTGACCTGCAATTCAAGCTCGAGAAACTTTAATTTATCGATAAGCATGTCAGGCATTCGATACACTCAAGTGAATAAGTCCACTCGAGCGTAACTGACAGCCCGCTTGCAATTTCCCTCTTGCTATTTATTTAGCTCTCGATGTCTCAATCTCTGCCTTCGATAGCCGAAAAATTTATCGATAGGAAGTGCCATAAATAACAATACGATAGCACTTGTTGTCATCGTGGAAAGCAATTTGGCAGTTGTTTCGACCTCTAATCCACTTTATCATGTGAATGGAAGACTATGTTTGATTGCTTACCTCAGTTCGATGGTACCAGGGTCCAAGGGTCCGAGGGTTATTTGCACGTTTTGCCCGTTTCCGGCTGTTGCTGCCACAGCCTCTGCCACTGCCACTGCCCCGTGTGGCAGCGCTGCGTGTCTGAGCGGAGCTCATTTGCCACATTGGTTTATTGCCAACTTTATTTGCCATCGGCCGTTGGCGCTGTCGTTGGCTCTGTACGTGCCTATTAGTCCGAACGTGTTCCATTTCGCTGGTCCATTGGGCTTGTAATTCTCAACTGATTCGGCATTATAATTTTTGGATGAGGGCTGGTCAATTTCATTAACTTTGCATTGTAAATGTACATTGGCTGATTTTCCATATCTAATTTGAATATTGATTGCAAAAATTCGAAATCTAAGCTAATTATTTGGTCTGTGCGTGTTTATAAAACAAATCGGGATTTCCCTGCGCTCACTGAAAGATCCGAGTCCCTAAGGTGTCATTGATGAAATTTGACACAGAACTCAACTCAATTTTCCTGTTTATTCGATTATTAATAAATCCATCGATTTCGATGAGGTGAGTATTTTTTGTGAGGTTTTTCAAAACTGGCCTCAAGAAGTAGGTTCACAATTTTAGATTGAACGCACATTTCATCTTCAACTCAACGCCATTTTTTAAAATTCAGAGTCAAAAATTGCTTGAAATATTTTGAAAATTCCATAAAAAAACCAACTTGTCAAAGGTTTGAGAGTTTTCCCCACGGGGCTGAATTAACTATCTCGAAGTTGTTTTAACACATGGAAAATTGTTTTCAAAGGAAATATTTAAAAATTTAAAAAAAAGAAAATTCTTAGAACATAATATATGTAATTTATAATTCAAAAAAAACATTTTTTTTATGAAATTCTAAGAATATTTCTGCTTTTTCATTTTTGTAATTTTGTTGTAAAAACTGAATATTATACGTGGAAAATCACAATTAAAGCTTCCAGGAATTATTAATTTTTGCCCCATTTTCCTTTAAATAAATTCATGGAAATTTTATTTGTAAGAATTTAATATTATGATTGGAAATTTGAGAAAATATATAAAATATACTGGAATGTAATTTCATGGACTTCAAGCACTTTATGATCGAAAGATGGGAAAAGCAGTGATATAAACATCATATTAGGGTCTCGGTGGTACCAAGTGGTGCGAGTTCGAGTCCCGCTCATGTCGATAGGCATGGACCTCCTAGAAAAACTAGGTTGTGGCGTAGGACTTCAAATCCACTCATGTAAAATAAGTTCTTCAGTGAAGGATGCAAATATAAAGACAATTAGTGGTTCAAGCTTTGAACCGATACGGTTTTTATAATGTAATAATGATAATAGAAACATCATATTATACTCGTAGTGCTCATAACATACACAAACTCAAATACCCTGCTAAATAATGGCTTGCAAATAGTTTGAAATTAGGAGGGTATTAGGAATCATGTAGCCTACGGAAAACCATACCCAATGGCCGAAAAATAGGTTCAATAAGGTCGAAGACAATTATTGCTATTTTTTTCTATTTCCCCATTGCCTTTTGATCTTTAACTGCAAATTCCAAGGTCCTCATAAAATGTTTACCCGACTGAAATCATTCCGCATCAACGAGGAGGCTGGTTTTTTCTTCTTTTTTTGTATTGTTATAAAGTAAATGATAATTTTCCAATCGTTGCATTTAAATTATAACATTTTCGGCTTGTTTTCTTAGGCTCAATTGGAGTTTTTCATTTTATTTATTTTATTATCTTTTCAATTTTACAATTCAATTTGGTCCCTTTTTGTATCCGAGGCACTTCTTCTCCCCCCCGATGCGTAGAGAGTCGGAGTGGGAGTACGAGAAATCAATCAAAATTCAATTTGTCCCAGTCCCTTTTTAATGCCCTAGAAGTGAGAGTACGAGAGTGTCGAGACTTGTTGTGCGTAGTGTCTGTACGGGCGGATACATTAAATAATAATAATAATAAATAATATAATAATATATGGCAACACTTGAGACATTTGCGGCAAATGAGTGAATCACATTACTATATAAAATATTGCATAACAAATAGCATATGTCCTGACTTATGTGTGTTTTTTCTCTGATAAAATGTGCCAATAATTGTCAACCAGCTGGGACTGGGACTGGATCGGGGACTGGAACTGGGACTGGGACTGGGTCTAGGGCATGTCAGCTTCGTTAGTGAAATGTTATGGCCTTTTATGCTTTATGTGCTTGTAATAAAATTTTCTCTGAAATGTTCATGAATTTTCATTTAATTATGTGCAATATCCAAACTGATTATATGTATGAAACTCTATTTTTTATGTGCTGTCTGCTTGCCTACAATCAATCACATTGATTTTGTACCCAAAAAAGAAGAGAAGAAGAAGCAGAAGCAGATGGCATATGGCGCCCGAGCAGGGACATGATAAAAGCTGGTTTGGGGCTTGGTTTGGACTGTAACCGGTTATCAGCTGGGCCTAAAATGAAAGGCAAATGGAAAATGAAATTGAAGACTCGTGTGTGTCCAAACACATACATATATATTTGGGGAGGTAAAGGACGAGGTAGAGGTTGGGAGGATAGAGTGAAGGCACATTAAAGTTCTGGTAAATGCACACTGGGGACTGTACCAGGCGCGCATTGCGTATACGCCATGTTGCATGGCCTTTTGCGTGTGTCGTCGGACATGGAGCATGTCAAATAGTTGTCAATTATTTTTATTACAATTTCCCTCTTGACTTTTTATAGTCACGCCCATACTCCACCGCCCACACACACACACTCAGATAGGCCTGAAATTTTTGCCATTTTTTTGGGGTTTTATGTTTTTTTCTTTCATTTTTAAATTCATTTTGACTGCGCGTCTTTTGTTGATTGCCAGTTGTTGTTGGTGCCTGAAACTTGGGGGTCTTGGAGCAGGGGTCTTGAGAACTTGGGGCTTGGGTTCTGCTTGAGGCTTGAGGCTCGTGTCGTTACGCTTTTGGCTACATGCTGGGTTCAAGCATTGGCTTAATTGGCATACAACTGAGTGTGTGTTGTGTCCCCCCCCTCGTGTGTGTGTGTGTGTGTGTGTACTGCTTTCTTTTCTTTACTTTCTTTTTTTTTTATAATTTAACCATTTTCCCAGCGACTCGCATTGCATACACATTTCCGTACTTTTTGCCACTTTTTATGCTTTTATGCGCATTGTGCGCGCTTTTCCTGTCATTCGCGTAATTGTATGAGTGCGTCGTATGCAAATGTATGCCTATGTGTGTATCTGTGTGTTGTATCTGTGTGTGTTATATGTGCCATTTCAAGCAGCAGCTCAGACTGTGAAGCGCGTTACCTTTTTGTCGGCTGGCGACGGCGGCGGCCCCTTAACAACAAAATTCAAATCCAGCGGAAGTAATTTGACGCACACGCGAGCAGCGCCAGCTTAGCCCTGGACCAAGCTCCCGAGGTGTGTCCTGTGGCGGGGTGGGGAGCTCTGACTTAGGGACACCCTATGACCCCTACTTGAAGCGGCGGCATAAACATAAATTGGCAAGCTTAGCCGCCAGTTACCCTGTTTTGTCAAACAAAATACCTTGACTCTTGCGAAGTCCTTGACAAACATTTTAGGCATAAAATCGATAAAGATTTTTAAGTGAAAGTACTTTCCAAATATATCTAGGAGAACTGTTGATTTAGACTCAACACAAAGTGACGATACTGTTGATAAAACAAGTCCAGGTTTAGCTCTTCAGTCTGTTGAGGATTGTTTAAGAAATCTTAGTTTAAGCTAAGATAGCTGACACTCCCATAAACCTTAAGATTCTTAGTAGTACTGTGTTTCCGGTTCAGATGAATAGCATTGCAGAGCACTTTATTGGTTCTTTAATAGACATAGATAGTGGGTAGCGCACTGTCTCGCCAAGACAAGAGGTGTGGCTACGAGTCCCACTCATATCGTTAGGCATGACCCTCCTAGAAAAACTAGGTTGTGTGGTAGGATTTGAAATCCACCCAAGTTTAAAAATGTTCTTCAGTAAAGGAAGCAGAAATAAAGGAAAATAGTGCTTCAGGCTGTGACCCGATAGGATTTTTATAATAATAATCCACGACCTTAGCTACCGTAAGAAAGGCCTTTTGTGCCTCAGAGTACCGGATAAAATGCAGTAGATGATCTAGGGTTTTAGGTTTCCCAACCTCTATGTATCTCCTGCAATGTTCAATCCGAGTTTTCTCACAGTTGGATACCCTTTGTGTCAATAATTAATGATTCTGGCAAGTTAATATACTCCTTATATTCGAAAATTGCAAGAAAAGTTTTAATTGAGTTTTGAAAACTGTTCCTCAAAGAAGAATCAGTTTCTGTTTAAACTGGCAAAAGTTAGCAATAAACTTGATTTGTTCTATCAGAACAGAAAATTGGGTAAGGAGTTTATAAGCTGGAAGGCTTAGATTTCATATATATTAGTTCATAAAGAATGAGAAACGAAACTTTGTTTTATCTTCTTGTCAGCTAGTTGCTAGTTGTTGTTCATGTTTATTTTTATTAAATTTTTGGATTCTCTTTACTCCTATAATTTCCTTATTATAGTTGCTTTTATTAAGGGTTATCGCTTTACAAAATCCTCAACTTTTGTATTCATTCGTCCATTATTTTTGTTATAGGAAACTCTCAGCAGGCGAAAAGAATTCATCTAGTATAAATTGCTTCCAGCAAATCTGGAAAATAATGGAAATGTAATTTGATATTTCATCTGAACTCGTAAGAAAGACAATGAGGTGTCCTGCATCCGATCTATATGCCAATGGCATATTTAACATGTTAATTTTCAGTAAATTCGAATTGAATTCTATGCACAAATTCACAATTCTCTTTGTTAAAACGAATTTCAAATTACATTTCCTTAGAAAAATATATCATATGCATGGCTTTAGCCAGCTTTTATTGCAGTCCCCTCTCCCTATAAGCCCTTCTTCCACCTCAAAACATATGAAAAACTTTTTCACCTGAACTATAAAAAAAAATTCCTGTGAATTCTGAGCAAATATTTATACTTTACCTACTATATTAGTATATATAAAGTGTAAAGAATGCAATATTTAACAAACCAAATAAATATAAGAGTAGACTTTTATAAGGGACTGTTGAAAATTGTTTGATATTTTCAACTGAGTCTGAGGATTTTGATAAAAGTTTGAAATTATAATTTTATATATCGCTGGACTATTTTGTTAAGGTGCAAGTCTTCAATTTATAAGCTTGTTTACAATGGAGACTTTAGGCTAAAACTTGACAGATATTCTCTAAAATTATTATTTTATTGAATGATAAATTTGAAGCTCTTTTGAAATAGATTCTTATATTATTTGGGTGGCTTAAGAGGTTTTTATTTAAGAAAACATTGAGTTTTGACTATGAACAAATTATGTATAATACTTCGTTAAGATAGATAAGGGTCTTAAATGAAAGTCATTCGATATTTCATTCGATTGAAATAAAGTGTTGTATGATCTTTGTATATTTGACAAAATTGGAGATTCGCACCAAATCTGGAAGAATATTTCAAAGATGATTCCCCTTAAAATACTTAAACTTTCTTATGGTATATTTGAAAAGCAGTTTAACAACTCTAAAGGTATCTTCAGCTATGAAGTTGCTATCAAAAATTGTCGACTTTTATTATTATATGGCTCTAACAACCATATCGGCTCAAAGCCTGAAGCACTATTTTCCTTTATTTCTGCTTCCTTCACTAAAGATTTTTTTTTTCTGTGCGTTGATTTCAAATCCTACTCCACAACCTAGTTTTCTAGGAGGGTCGTGTTTGCTGAAAACAGATTGTATTATTGTATGCTTGAAAGCTGAATGGATTTTTCTAGTTTTGGGATTACAGTGTCTTTTCGTATTATAATATCTAATTAATTTTCATAAATTGAAGCACGCATGAGTCTAAGCAAATACGGCAATGGCATCTAAATGTCTACGACAAACACGTAAGTCCACTTTGAGACAGACTTACAGGGTATTAGGAATAGCAACCCACAAGTAGTGCCAGGTTCACGTTCATCATTTTGAATACGAATTGACAGGCAGCGCTTCGAGTGTAAGAGGCGGAGAGGGAGTGGCAGCTGTGAGTGGGGAGGGAGAGGGGGGGGGGAGGTGTGTGGCAAAATGGCGTGGCAAGTGAGGCAGCTGCCAGAATGAGATGCTGCCAATTATGTGCGTGCCAGCAATGTGTGCTCTCAAGTGCCATACACAAACATCCACACACACATCCACACACATCTACACACATCTACACACATCTACACACACTTCTACACTCACACACACTCCCTCAAAGTGGTACACAAATTTCTGCTGCATACTTTCAGGCGTTGGCTCAGATTTTTATTTGCCTCAATTAAATATTTCAGCTAATTAGCTTACACTTTACACTCGCTCGCGTTGTTGATTGATGTGAAACGCTAAATAATTATGCCAGTCATTCAGTCATGCAGCCACTCAGTCATTCAGTTAATCAGTCACTCACTCAGCCAACTCAGCAGTTCGCCAATCACTCAATCAGGCATTCTTCACACTTTTGTGCCAAAGCTTCGAATTGACATGCAAATGCTTCACACATGCCAAATGCGTTCGCTCCGAAGCATTTGGCTTCTTTTATATTCGATTGTGAATGATGAGTGTTGAGTCCTTTGAATATGAATAATATTCGCACACACTCAGATTGACATTCGTGTTATTCATGCATATGCTTGATGCCAGCTGTTATTGTGGGCTTAACCTGCCCAGCGACAAGCAAAATCTGTCAGAATCTGATTTAAAAGCATTAAATCAAAACGTCTTTTGATTCGAGTGTTAAGAGCGACAATTAGGAAATTATCGCTTATTATCGATATATTGTTAGCTTATTCTTGTTTGATTTATTGTTCTTTTGCTGTGCTTTTCTTTCTTAGTTTAGATTTTATATTTTATTTCAGAAGGAGACTTTGTAACTGATTGAATTTTCACAAGTTTTATCTCCTGAGGTTTATTTTTTAAGCCTCTTTAAATTTGACAAAAAAATCGACAAAAAAAAAAATTTAAACATAAATTATCAATATGAAAGCTTCAAAGATATTTATAGCTGATTCGTAGATAATGACTTTCCTTTCTTAGATCTGCTGACCATAAAATGCTTACTAAATTATCATTCCATGAAAATCTATCTAAATCTAAATGATCTTCCTGAAAAGTGGTAGATACTAGTTTCTACTACGATTTGTGATTGTTTGATTCTCCGAATTTATAATCTGCCTACAGGGTATCTTATAGTCAAGCTCTTCGATGAAGTTAGCACCAAATGACTTTTGTTATCCTCGTAAATTTCCTCTTTTAATATCCCAGAATTATACCAAGTTTTCAATCGCTGCAGTTGAGAAAAAGCCTTGAGGCGGCTTGTTTATTCTTTCCTCTGACTCTGTATAGTATATTATTATTTGGTTTTATTTGGGCTGTGGAAAAGGGTTAAAGGTTTCTGTTTTTTTTTAATCCGACAAAATATTGACTTAGACCCAATTTAGGCTATGAACTTAGGGTGGTTTTGATGATGTCCTCAAGCAAATCTAAAGCGAGGCGAGGGAAAAGTGTATAAACAAAATAATTATTTTAGGCTCATGTCTACAAAATTAATATTATCCTAGCAGTGCTTGGGATACACTGAAACTTTAGGATACAGCTTATTAGTTAAGTTAAATTTAAGTTAAATTTTTAGTAAATTTTAAGACAATGTTTTAGAGATATTTAAAGTTAGATAGGCAGTTTGTTAATATGTTAATGCACACCATAATTATGGAAAACTCATTGATATCTACATGATACGATATGATATACTTGGTAATCAAATATTGGGTTATCATATTTCAATTGTTTTTAAAGAGAAAAAGATGAATTTATTCTTTGAAATCCATTTTATACCCAATCGAGCCAGTTTTGTTAGTTTTCTTTTTATCCTCAAACTGATCTTTACTGATCCTTGTGATATTCCAACAAGATCAGTAAGGCATGGATTTTGAAGCACCAGTTCTTCGACTTTGTCAACATCTTTTTCGAACCGCTTCGAACATTTTATACAACTGAAAAATTCATGATTTCGTAGGTGCTCGCTGTCTGGAACAGAAATTTCATTTAAGATGCAAAATTTAATCGAACTGCGTTGAATAATTTCGGACATTGAAAAAATTGCCAATGGCATGAATTGGACTGTTAATGATTTAGTTTAGAGGTTGGTTCAAACAGTTGGTTCCAGATTCCCAATTTGTTGGGAACCATTAAAGCTTGGTATGGCCTGTCATTATCATGAAGGCACTCAACTCTTTCAACTGCTTTCCAAGTGTTCTTGATTGATTATAGAATGCCCCGTGACTGGTATTCGAGGCCTTCCACAACTCCAGTGCGCCGTGCTTTATCAGTTATCAAAGTTTCCGCAGCTTTAGCCATGATTGGCCGACCACAAGTTAATACACTTCCAAAATTTTTGCAATAATCGTTCAATTTATCATATTTGTCTTGGGTTTTGTTGTTTTTGGAAAAGTTTTCACAGTTTTTAGCATAAATTTAAGCTAATTTTGAGGCTAAATTGAAGTCGCCTGATACAAGGCGGCAATTGCATTAATCGGGCGGCCGTATGCGGAAAATTGTGCGGAAAACTGGCAACTGGAAAAACTGGCAACTGGCAACTGGCGACTGGCAACGAGGGGCCATTAATTTTCATTGCCGTCGCCATAGTCGTTGCCATTAAAAACACTTTTCAATTTTTCAAACGGGGGGCACAAATTTCTGACATTGAAAAATTATCCGAGCAAAGGATAAGGCGCACACGGACAAAGGAGTTCAAAGGAAACAACAACAAGCATTACGGGTCAGCTATCTTCGAGGTGTTGAAAATTTAATACGTTCACAGTTGATGCCCAAAGACAACAAGTTAAGCGAATTAGCAGGAATTTTGTGGAAGCTTTATAAACGGAGGAAACCAAACAGCAAGGGGCTTCGGCCAGGCCAGTTTTTTACGCTGCTCGCGAATGTATTGTGTATATAGTATATATACCCTGGATATCGGAACTATAATCAACGGCTTAATGAGCTGTTGACAGCTGCAAAGAGTTGACGGGGGGTCAAGCAGCTCTACCTATCGCCCTTCCGTAGGTAAATAAAATGGTAAAAAGGAAATACAAAACCACTCCCTCCACCCTCTCCGGACCGGATTCAACCTCAACCTTGCAATGCCCCCCCCCGAGGCTATCGACCTATCGAAGTGATTTGAGCTGGCAATTTGCTAAGGCGAAAAAACGCAGCTGTTTGGCGGCGACACCAACTGCCCTTTTGAACCCCAGTTCCATTCCCAGTACCAGTCCCAGTCCTAGTCTTAGCCTCAAGCGCCAAGCTCGTATGCCAACCCTAGTTCTACAGGCTCCCCTAACCCCGCCATACTGCCTGCCCGTGGCACGGTTAGGCTTCTGTTAAGTGGATGAAACCAACTCGAAGCACTGTTTCTCGATGAGTTTTCTCGCGCTGTGCAACTTTAATGGGTTGTCCCTGGCTGGGCGCAATTTGTTGAAATCCGAGCGCTTTTCCCGGCCAAGGAGAAAACTGGGTTGAAAATGCACTGGAAATTGTGCTGGGATTATTTATGAAATTCGTGTTAGCTAAACGTAACGGAGCTTCATTTGCTGATTTGAAATTTAAAATTGCAATTCGAGTTGAAATTGAATTTTATGGAATAGCTTCAAGGGGTAGGAAAATCGTAAAAATATGATATAAGAGGAAACTAAAGCTTAAAAATCCTTAAACTCCTTTGTTTTAAAATATATTCTTAAATTTCGTCACAATCGGAACTTGTCTTGCGACAGAAGTGCGATGTTCTGATTCATTTGGCTTGAAATTTGTTTTACCGAATTATTGATTTTTCACTTCTTACAATCTTCCAGCTCTATTTGAAGTTACAGACAAAAAAGATGTTACTATCTATTTTAAAGAAGATATATTTATGTATATGTATATAAGACGAGTTACTCAAGTTTGAGATGTTTTCATACTTATCTCAATGATATACTTAGGGAGCTGCGCATTCTTTTTTTGATAACACTTTCTTCCCGATTCGCCCTTATATAATATTGAACATTGCTTATTTTGCCTTTTGTAAGATAATCAATAATATTTTTATACCTGGAAATCAGCACCATGACCTCACATGATGAAGTGGTTTTTGTCTTCTTTGCATCTGATTCTGCGCTTTCAGTTCAGGTGAAACAATGGCCCCATATTTCGTCCATGGTTATTATATGTAAGCTCAAAAATTGATGGTTGTAAATTGAATCCTTGTGATTTGTAGTTGGTTCCCTCCTAGAACAAAATACGACAGCTGTCGGAGGCTGATGTAATTTTGTTTTGCATAAATAAATGGAAATTATGAATTGCACGTATTTTTTGTGAGAAATATTTTCTTAAATTCAAGGAAAATCAATTATGAGACGTAATGTTCTCAATACCTAAAATACAGCTCCTTTCCTCGAAAACACTTTTTCTTGATGGAAATATTCTCAAGATGTTGGTTGTGTCCATTCATTGTTTTGGTTAGGGGCTTAGAAGTGAATTTCTGAAGTGGGTGGTTTTGGGATTCGGTTTGTCCCGTTGATACATAAAGCTTATGAATTTCAAACTTTGTTGAAAAATGAATTGAATTTTAAAAACCTTTTTGCCCATTCACTTAGTGTTCTTCTAATGCTTATTTTGCTATCTGCCAGCAAATTTGTGGAAACAGTGAGGCTCAGATCTATATCATATAACTAATACAATGCAACCAAATGTAGGGTTCGCTCATATTTTTCAATTTTTAAAACCTTTTGCACCTAAAATTTGCATATACTTATATTTCTTTATTAGATAACGTTCCACCAAACTTTTACCGAATCGGTCTTTAAGCACGGAAGTCAGTGGATATTCTCTTTTTTTTTCGTAATAATACTTATTGGCTGACCGAACATGACTGTCGCATGCTTGGTTGAGTTTTGTGATCTTATTTCGTCGAAGGTTTCAAATAAGGCAATTTATTATACTCTTTTCGAAGAAAATAGTATTTTGACTTTGTCCGAAAGTATTAATGTATTGACAGAAACGTCGTAGACCCCCAGAAATTACATTCAGAATGATCAGGAGGACAAAGGAAATCGAATGTGCTATGTCCATCCGTCTGTCCGACTGTATCTATGCAAACTAGTCCCTCAGTTTTTGAGCTATCGTAGTGAAACACATAGCCTTTCTTTATTATGCGTCAGCGAACTTTACGGAATCGGCTGGATCAAACCACCATTCCCAAGATTCCTACTCCTACCGCTCCACCAAATTTCATAAGGATCGGACCACTATATCTTATAGCTGCCATATAAACAAAAATTGGGTTTGCCCATATTTCCCATGGTTTCTAACGTATTTGATTGAAAGTTCACATACTCTAAATATTCTTTACTATCTACCGTTATCTTCGAAAGAGTATGATATTTTCGGCGCGTAAATCCTTTCTTACTTGTTTTTCTCAAAAATTTTCTGGGTTCTATATAGAACATGTTAACCTAAATATTCCGTACCATCTATGAAAAGGGAATATCAAAAACACGGTATTTTCTCATATTTATTACACGTGTCTGGAATTTTGGGTAGGATCTTGGTATTGCATTTAATAAGATTTGGTCTTATTTTCAATATTAAGTATACGCACCGTGCGCCAGCTGGAGACACAGGCAGCCGCAGCTGTGGCATTTACTTTGGAAAACTTGGGAAAACTACACGGAAAACACACAAAGACACACTTGTTTCTAAACACACACACACAAACACACACTCACACACAAACACACACACACACAAGCTCATCAAACAATTACGAAGCAAACTGGCAGCACTTAAAGAGACACCGCCAGCAGCGTGCCGTCCATCCATCCGGGCAGAAGTCAAAGCTTAAGCTGTAGTTAGAAGAGGAGGCAGGAGGGGGAGCGGGGGTGTACCAGCAGTAGCAGAAGAAGAAGAAGAAGAAGAAGAAGAAGAAGAAGAGTCAATGAGTCCGTGCGTCGGAGAATCTCCCAGTGAGTTGAGTTAGTCAATGGACCAACCGCAGTGTAAGTGCCGCATGCCACAAAATCGAACCGGAAAGTGCATTAAAAATTCAACGCGTTGTGCAAAAAGAACAAAAAAAAAAAAAAACGAAAAATAAAGGGGAAAAAAAAGAAAAAAACAAGATAGAGTGCTGCAGTCGAGAGTGCCCGACTGCGAGTATACCCTGTTCCTAGTGAACGAATACTTAATAATAGAAATACAACACGCCTACAAACTCATAGCGTTAGACAGCGTAAGCTGGAGTCGACGTTGCGTCAGCCGCCTTTCCCATAGGTGAATTTTTACTCTCTTTTGCGAATAACTTCTGTGTTTATTTTTCGATAAACTTGAAACTTTCAGACTAAGTTTGAATTACAATCCAAAATCTTGTTTTAAATCAAAAAATTACACCTGTTACTAAATTTTTTTGATTTGCGGCGTAGGGGGCGTGGCATCCGAAATTTGAGAAACTGCTTTTTGCGCATCACCAATGCGAACCCTAATGCCGAATTCCGTGCATCTAGCTATAAAGCTTAGCCTTTTTCATCTTTTGGCATTTTAGTCCGTTTTCGGCCATTTCTGAGTCTTATAACTTAGGTGTTTATGATCCGAACGTTCTGAAATTTATAGGATTGGTTGATGATATCGTCATAAATATATTTTTAGCAATTTGAATCAGTATATTATGAATTGTAGAAAATATAAGCACTTATTTAATTTAGGGGGGACAAAATTGGGATGGAAAAAAATTTGGATGTCACTTTCTGCATGGAGTTGGAGCGAAGGGGGCGTGGTATCCAAAATTTAAAGCAAACGCATACTGCGTATGCTCTACACGAATTTTTATGCCAAGTTTGAAGTCTGTAGCTTTTGTAGTTTCCGAGATCGGCGCGTTCATACAGACGGACAGATGGACTGACAGACGGCTCTATCGACTCGACTATTGACACTGATCAAGAATATATATTCTTTATGGGGTCTGCCACGCCTCCTTCTGCCTGTAACATACACTCCAACAAAGCTTTTATACCCTTCTTCCCATTTTTCAAATGGGATCAGGGTATAAAAATGTACAAAAGAAATATATTTGCTCGCATTAAAAAGCCACACTGAAGCCACATTGATGGCACGCTCTTTGGCCCCTGCCCCCTTTGCCCACTTTGGCCACTTGGCAACACTTTTGCACTCGCTTATTGCAATGTGGCAACATGTTTCATGTGGCAACACTTGAGAACAGCCAGTGGGAAATGCCTTTTGAGCATGAACTGAAATTATTTGAAAACACATGATAAAGTGTTGCACTCGAGAGTGCTCGACGGAGAGATACCCTGACGAAAGGTGTGCCAAATCATTAGGCATTTTGAGCTCAGTTTTTTGATGCATAACTTTTGCATATATTATAAAATTGTTATGAAATTTTTAGGATCATTTCAGATCATTTTCTTATATATATAAAGTTAAAATCAAATCTAAATCATAGAAATTACAGTTTTTATGACGATGTTATTAATTTGCGAAAAAGGCAATTTGTTTCAAAAAGATGAGTTAAAAAGTTTTGTATAAACAATATAGGAAGAAACCTATTATTCTACATATCATATATATCGTATATAATATACAAAAATTATATAGCTCACCCAAATTCCAACCAAATAAATTCAACCTCAAAGGCAACACCTAATGTATCCTTAAGTTACTTTCGCGCAAATTTGATCAGCTTATGTGGGCGGTTCGTGCTCATGTTTAACTTGAAGTCAGGTCAAGTTCTCGGAATTTATCAATAAAAGCGCAAATTATGTTTTATTCAGGCAAATTGACTTTATTGCCCTCAAAGTGAGCTACTTGGAAGTAATATATTTACGTCAACAAGTGAGCCCATCCTGAAAATACAATTTGAGCAGACTCTTGGGTCTTATTATGTCTTCAGTCTTCGCTGAAAACGGTGTTAATTTCTGTTTTGCACACAAAATGAGTGAAAGACTTTCGGGGTGAAAGTGCCAGTGGTTTCTGGGAATTTTCTTGAATATTTTCCCAGAAATTCCTACACAAAGTTAACCTTTTGCCTTGCTGAAATGAACAACAACGCGGCTTTTCATCCTTTTCCTTTCTTTGGTCAAAACAGTCGTTGAAAATAATACAAATTGATTTCTGTGAGGCATAAAAATAGCTTCCTTCAAACGAAAATTATATTTTCCATTTACAATTTTCTTCTCGACGGCAAAGAGCCACCCTAGTTGTTCGTGTTTTACCAAAAATTCTGTCTGGGACTGGACAGCCGAAATTTTTTTGACGTGAAAAATGTTGAAGAAATTTTCTATTTGATAATTTTATTTATTGGAAATATAGCTAAATATATGATGAGAATTTTAGCTATTTGACCAATTTCGGAACTTTTTTGATATATACGTTAAAAAGTATGTGTTCCTTTCTTCATATTTTGATTTGATTTCAATTGATAGTCTTTTGTTAAATAGGCTTGCGAAATGAACTGGGGAATGATCGGTTTAGCCCGGGAAATGTGGAAAATTAACCATATATTATGTATTACAAACAAATTATTTTATTGCATGATTAAATTTTAAATTCTAAGATCTATTTTGAAAGAATGAAAAAATGTAATTGCTCACTTAGATTAGATTCTAAAGCTAAAGCAATTGTTTGACAGGTTATGCTCTGAACATGACTGGGGTTCGAACCCAAGATCTGCTCTACCTAGTCCCCTATTCTATAAATACATAGTTTTGTCTATTTTCTGAAAAATTGAACACATTTTAAATCGAATTTTAGTTAGTAGTGTTCCTATTTCCACTTTCGTTTTCGAGAATCGTCTAATATAAATTGTAAGTCATTTCAATTTTTGCTAACTTTGTATTAGAGATCCTTAATGAGCATTTTATTTTTTGGTTTATGTTTTTGGATCCAATATTGATAGACTTCTACAAATTATTAAAAAAAAAATATTTATTTCTAAACCAGTAAAACTTTTCCCATTTTATAAAAGAACTCAGTTTTCTTAGTAAAATGAACATGATATGCCCGAGGCATACAAATGTTATTTTAGGACTAAAAGGGTTTTCCAGCTCATCATTTCATTCTCTTGTTAATCTAAAACTTTTCTTGTTCTTCCAAAAATTGTTTCAAATTTAATTTGATTTAATTTTTTTTTTGTATTTTTGTCATCATTGAAGAGGACAATTGTTATTGAAAGCGAAACACTTAAGGAGACCGAAATCAAGTTGAAAATATACCCGATTTCCCCGGGGCTCACTTTATTTTTGGGGGCGTTGGTAATAATTGTATTGTGCTCGGTTCCGCCGGCTGCTTTAACAGCTGAAGGATGTGCAGTGCCTTGGGATCATGTAATTGCATTAATCTTTGCTCCCCCCACATGGAACGCAAACACCGACAAAGGGCGAGAGGGGCGGGAGTGTGTGAAGGAGACAGGATGCGTCTGGATGGATGAGTGAGTGAGTTGAGTCGAGTTTTTAATTGAATTTCCTTATGTAGCGGGTGTTCGTACTTATTTGCATGCAAATAGCTAGATGGAAATACCATATAGAGAGGGAGAGAAGGAGAGAGTGACATTCTTGCAACACAAATCGACCTGATGCAGGGCTATCAAATTTTCAATTCAATCCAATTGTAGGGAGAATTTTGAAAATGTCAAAAAAAAAACTGCTTTTATCACTTTGTTGATAGAACTATGTTTATACTTGATAGTTTGGATTCGATATTCGATATGTGCGGAAAATTTAATATTAGCATCGATTAGATACAAAAAATAATTTTAAACCTCGGCAAATGAGTTTCAATTTTCGCATGAAAATCGGCCTGAAATCGACAAAAATTTTAACATGTAAAGTAATTTTACCATATTGGTATATTTCAAACTCACATAACTTGGGCAAAACTGTACCGATTTTGACTCGTTATACCATTCTGTTCAAGATTTTTGAATCCAACTCGTTCTACATTCAAATTTTATTCGATTTGCAAAAATACTTTTTTTCCAAATTTTTTGGATTTTTGAGTAAGGGTCCCCCCTGTGATTTGAAAAAATTTTGAAAACTAAAAACTCAAAACTTTAACTTTTTTCAATTTCTCTGCTCAAAATTAGCATTAAAAAGTATTTTAAAACTTCTCCAGATGAGTTTCATTTTTTACTCAAAAATCGACCTGAAATCGACTAAATTTTCACATGTAAAGCCTAATATTCCAACATGGTATATTTCAAACTGTCGCAACTTGGCAAAAACTGCACCGATTTTGACTTGTTATACCATTTTGATCATGATTTCTGAATCCAATTCGTTCTACATTCAAATTTTATTCGATTTGCAAAAATAAATTTTTTCCAAATTTTTTGGATTTTTGAGTAAGGGTCCCCCCTGTGATTTGAAAAAATTTTGAAAACTAAAAACTCAAAATTTTACCTTTTTTCGATTTCTATAATCAAAATTAGTCAAAAAAACTATTTTAAAACTTTGTCAGATAAGTTTCATTTTTTACCCAAAAATCGACTTGAAATCGACTAAAATTTTCACATGTAAAGTGTAATATACCCACATGGTATATTTCAAACTCTCATAACTTGACCAAAACTGCACCGATTTTGACTTGTTCTACCATTATAAATTCAAAAGTTACCCACATGCTGAATATATAAAAACTCTAATATGCTAATCCAATTGTTATACCAAATCAAGCTCTATTAGTTGCATTTTAACCCAAAACTACATAAATAGTTTATTTTGGGAAATAATCCCATGCGTCAGTTTAGGGTGTTGTCAATAGATTGATGCCTCGACAAATCCCAAATCTCCTTCTTGCCGGCAAAACGCCCCAATAGGCCGGACTGTGTGTCAATCATTCCATCGCCATAAAAATAGATTCGCCAAGTATCATCACACATCCGAAATGCACAACACCTTTTTCCGGAGGTTCGCATGGTCGGGATATATTGCGTTCAATAAACATATAATTTATATGGGCCTACGGCGGATACCTTTTTGCCAAAAGCCTTTCATGTCTGGTCTTCTGCTTCTTCTTCCACTTTTTTGGTTGTATGCCAAAAATTGATTACGTATCGTTAAAGTGTGGGAAGGGGCAGGAAGGAAGCGCTGTTTACGCGGCGTATGAGCGATTTGCCTTGAGGACTTCCGTTCGACGAAAAGCAATTGATACAAAATCATGGCCATAATTTGTGTAAATTGCTTTATCGCCAGGCTGAAAGATGGCGGCAAAAAGCGCTGACAAAATGTTGTCATGTTTATGCATGAGACAGACAGGCCCCACCGTAGTCAATAAAGTTAAGCGAACGCCAATGGGCTATGATGGACTTGTCGATGAGTCTTCTAGGATTGGGCTTGGGCTTGGGCGGGGGCACACTATGTCCTTCGATTGGCAAGCGTGTTTCATAGGGGTTTATTTCTGAAGAACTTCTCTAAAAATGTCATTGCTTTTCTGGTAGAGTTGTAAAATTATCGTGATTGGCTATATTATATGGAAAATACCAACCATACTATGAGATGTGACTAAGTAAGCACTTCGTATATCGATAGTTGTGCAGTTGTATCCCTTTAATTAACCAATTTTTTTAACTATTTAATGGAGTTGTCTTTGGCTTTATCTTCTTGGCTAACTAATGCCTTTCTATCCGCTAAATATCGCTTAACTATCTCCCAACTATCGTCAAACAATCGCCTAACTATTGCCCAACTAAAAATGTTCTTCAGTGAAGGAAGCAGAAATAGAGGAAAATAGAGCTTCAGGTTTTGACCCGAAAGGGTTGTTATG
>JBANCY010000389.1:0-36430 GCA_037040045.1 Phorticella flavipennis | reverse complement strand
AATCCACCCACATAAAAATGTTCTTCAGTGAAGGAAGCAGAAATAGAGGAAAATAGAGCTTCAGGTTTTGACTCGAAAGCGTTGTTATGGCCATATAATAATAATAATAATAAGTACATCAAATTTCAAGAAGATTCGACTATAAGTTCATATAGCTGCGATACAAGTAAAAGTCGGGCTTAGGATTAAAATTTGGCTGACAATCCTTAGCTTATATACAATGTATATACTATAGGATAGCTTTGAAAAGAGTATGAAGATAATCCTTGCATACTTGATTCTTAATATTTATATATTTTATTTCCATATTACTTAAAATTTAAGGTATATTTCCAAAGCAATTTCCAAAATGTTATTTACTAATCGGACGTAAATTTCGAAAGTGATTAGAAAAAAATACATTGTCACAAAATGGGTTTGATCTTTAACCGAACCCCAATCTAAATTTCAACCTTTATATATTAGACAAAAATGTTTAAATATTTATAAATAGTTTCAAAGACTCGTCATGATTAAAGTGGGAT
Organism: Phorticella flavipennis; assembly: GCA_037040045.1. NCBI lineage: Eukaryota > Metazoa > Arthropoda > Insecta > Diptera > Drosophilidae > Phorticella > Phorticella flavipennis. The sequence continues at coordinate 35,906 of JBANCY010000389.1, read as the reverse complement.
CAAAATTGGAAAAATTTCCAATGTTTACACTTATAACTAAAGTCCAAAAATGTGCCTGAGGGTGTCCTGATCTATATCCGTTTTCATCTAAATTCATATATAAACAAATATATATGAATAGTTCGATCTTTTACTGACTTAGCTTTAATATACTTTATAATTCATAATTCGGTGGGGCTTCGAAAGTAAAGGATACATGAAATTCTTGGACAATTGATGAAGCTCTTTTGTGCTTATAGTCGTAGTTTTATCGATTTTTTTTTCGTACAGTATTACAGCTTTATCTAAAGTCCCATCTCACCCCATTTTGCTATATTTACAGGGTATGCGAATTCAAACAACATCAACAACAACACACAAATTGCAAGGCGCGCGCGACTCGGGCAATAAAAAATCACTTGATTTGCATTTTAAGACAACAACAACAACAACTCGCTGCCGCCCAAAATTTTACCTTAGCTCTAGGAAAAACTGGGCGTGGGAACACGCCGATGCCCAGCCATAGATCCCAGGGCGGACCTAACCCATGCAGCGGAGGCAACAACTTTATTATGCAAATTGAAGCGATTTTTGATGCTTCGCTTCGGAGGCGGTCGACTTCCATCATGATTTGCCCCTAATGACAAAGTATTTAACTGCTCGACTTGGCCAGTTTATCCAAAACCAAAAAAAGGGCAACAGCAGCTGCAACATTTGCCCCAATTGCCCCAATTGCTGTTGCAGTTGCAGGAAAAGCAACAACAATACACTCGAGCTGTAAATCACACCCAGAAAATACTCCCAGAACGAGGTTTGTGGAGTTTGTTTGGGGCCACAAATCGCCTTATTTAAGCTGAACAGTTCAAGAAAAGTGTCTAAAAAGGGGCCAAAATAAGGGTTTACCACTAGAAGAAAGAAGCCGAAGATGGTATGCCCTTTTCCAAATTGGGCTAGAGAAGATATATTTATTTAAACTGGGCAATATATGATAGAGGGGCCTCGGTGGACCAATGGATAGCGTACTACCCCGCCAAACAAGGCATGACCCTCATAGAAAAACTAGGTTGTGGCGTAGGATTTGAAATCCACCCACGTCAAAGAAATTTCTTTAGTAAAGAAACCTCATATGACCCTCATATATAATAATATATGATATTTTTTTGTCCTTGGTAGGATCTTTAAAAAAATTTCACCACCAACTGCCAAATCAGCAGGTAAAAGAAGAGATTTTTTTGGCGATGAGTTTTCTATGGTATATAACTTTCCTATGCATAGATCAAATTATTTGAAATTTTCTGTATTGCTTATATAATAAGAAAGCTTTGTTGTCATGGAATTTAAGAACTATAGCGCGAAAGATATAGAAATTGTCGGTAAAAATTTATTTCAGTTGTAAGACGACTTTGGTTTCAACAAATCTGTACCGTATTTGAAAAAAAAAGGTTAGTATTAGGTCCGACAGTATTATTTTTAACTTCTGTACAATAGTTGGGAAGTTAGGTCAGGTTAGACGTCTAACATGGCAGGGATTCAATAGATATTAAGGTATCTATTAGCACCGTTTATAAGCAACACTTCGGTTTACTTTTAGAGAAACTTGTTAGGTTTGTAGTCAAAACGGCTTTCATATAAACTAGGTTCCTGAACAATGTTGCTTTTATATGTATGTGCCTCATGAGAACTGACAAATAGCACAGGCGTTGTAGGTTTCGGGTATATAATGGCCATAATTTCTGCATTTATAGAGCTATACGCTCCAAATTTGTTACATAGGATTAAGAATATAAAATACTGAATCCATTTCCACGGAAAGTAAAGAGTATAACAGTAAACAGAAAGTAAAGAGTATTTATAAGTATACACTAGAGCTATGAAATTTGGTATTAAGGTGCTCATAGAGAGTGCATAACATTTTTTTCATAGCAATAAATATATATATGATTATAGTATTTCTGAAAATTCACAACGATCGGATGATGCGGATATACGTAAGAAGTTGCTGAAAACGGGCCAAAAAGTTCCGAGGTAAAAATGGATATGGATGTCATGGAGCATATATACAATATAAGGGCTACAGTTACCTAATTCACCATGTGGGTCCATCTGTATAGGATTGGATTATGCTAGATGCCGTTAGAAGGAAGATATTTTGCGCTAGAAGATAATGTCCCCGCCTTAAATCGTTCGTAAATCAATAAAATTTAATAACAGTTCTAATATTTCGATTTTAAATTTGATTTTCAATAGGCATATGCTGAAATGGGGGAATTGGGGTCTCGGTGTGACGTAGGATTAGAAATCCACCGATGTAAAAAAATTCCTTCAGTGAAAGAAGCAGAAATGAAGAAAAATGGTGCTTCAGGCTTTGACCCATAGGGTTGTTATGGTCATGTGTGGCGGAAATTTCATACATCATAAAAAATCTAGCTTGAAAAAGCGTAAATATAGCTAAAAACTAGCTAATGTTTGAGTTTTCAGCCTTTGGGCGGTTAAATGCTACAACACTGTTGCTGTTTTGTGCCTCCAATTCAGCTGTCCGCTCTCCACTGTCCCCAGCCACCGTCCAATGACCACTGTTCTCCGTCCTCCTTCCCCAGTCCACTGTCCACTCTGTCCAGTGTGTCCAATGGGTTGCATGTTGGTCAGCCACTTGATTGACACCTTTTAACTACCGTGGCGCAATTGGAGCCGACAACTTTTGCGACTCTTGTGTTAAATTATTCACTTTGGCCGAGTTGAGACAAAGCCCAAGCCAAAGCCAAAGCCAAAGCCAAAAACAAAGCCAAAAGCAAAGCCAAAAGCCAAACCCATTGGCATATATATTGTGTTTGCGGCTAAAACAAAATCAGAAAAACAGAAACCTTTCGCAATTGAGCAACAGGTCATTAGCACAATGGTTTATTGGGGCCCAATGCGATGCCAGAAATCAGTTTGTACTTTTCTTAAGTTAACGTATAATCGTTTAATTGACTAACAACAAGATCTGGCTTGGCATTAGCACAATGGAGTTTTTATAGCTAAAATATAATGTTGTTGGACTACAAGTATATCAATATCATTTTCTGTATTTCTTAGATACTCACATAGATGATTTCAATCTAAAATTTCAAGAAATTTTGAATTCTAAACTGGAAGTCATATTGAAATTGAAAATAAATATCAAATTTAACCTTTAAACAGCAATTCAGGCCGAACGGACTATGCCCTATCAGTTTGATCGCACTTCAACTGCTTCGCTCTATCAACTGCAAGAAAGTTCCTTTAAGGTTAGGTTAGGTTCTCACTTTAAGGTCCTTAGTCGTAAAGCGTTTTAGAGAAACTAAATTTATTATATATTGGGGGCTTCAGTAGATGGAGCACTGTCCCGCTAAACAAGAGGTGCGAGTTTGAGTCCTGCTCATGTCGATAGGCATGACTCTCCTAGGAAAACTAGGTTGTGGCGTAGGATTTAAAATTCACCCGCTTAAAAAAAGATCTTCAGTGAAAGAAGCAGAAATAAGGGAAATTGTGCTTAAGCCTTTGACCCGATAGGGTTGATATCAAGCTCTGTAACACATCCTCGTTTCTCCTTCCATAGGATGTTTTTGTTTTCATTTTTTATGTATTCCTATTTTTCGGTGGATTTTTTAGTGTAATTAAGTCTTGGAATTATATAAAATGCAAAATTGAGGCGAATATACATAAAGCTATTCCAAAAATGTCATTACAATCGGACAACAACTTTGGAAGTTATGCAAAAATGAATACAGGGTTATTGGTAGTGAGTTCTAATGATGACTAATGATTTCTTACTGAAAAGCATTAGGGAATGTGAATTAATGTAAATAGAAAGTTGTCAATCCCAAATGGGATTATATTCCAGAATACCCTAACTAAGTAATGCCTAATAAGAACTTCCAATTTCATTTAACTTGAAAATTATACAATCTTCCTCCATGCTACCGTTTGCACTTCCTTTCAACAATATGACATTGCGATTTTCCTGTTGAAATTTCCTTAAAGGTAAAAATTTCCTCTCCGACAGAGCTCCGATTGCGGCAGTTCAGCGCGAAACCGTCAAAAGTGAAACGCAGCAGAGACCCCGTGATAAAATCTAATTATTGTGACCCGTCACAGGGTGGCGCATTTCTGATTCCGTTGCCAAATTCGAGATTCGCGTGGCGTGGCGTGGCGTGGTTTGGCCTGGTCTGGTCTGGTCTGGTGTGGCGTGGTGGCATGGTGGTGTGGTGGGTTGGTGGTGTGGCATGTTGGTGCTGAGGTGGTGCTGAGGTGTTGTTACCGTTGTGGGTGATGGCAAAAAGTGAAAAATTGAATTGGCGCTGATAATCGATAATTATAATGGGCCCCTTTGGCCATGCCCCGTTGCTGGCGGATTGCGCAACCTGTGCGACCCACTGCCACACCGCCCCGCCGCTCCCCGCCGAGGGAGATGAAATGGCCGCTGAAAGATGGTGGCACGCCCAGTTCCAGTTCCAGTTCCCGCTGTGATTCGAGCGGAGCAACTCGATTGGAAATATTTGCACGTCGCATATTTAGTTAGCATAATTTGCTCTCTAATTGTCACTGACAGTTTAAGAATGTGACTGGTTGTTCAGTGTTGTTGTTGTTGTTGTTGTTGTTGTTCAGTGTTGTTGTTGTTGTTGTTCGTCATTGTCAACACCATTTTTGTTGTTTCCCCCCGAGCCACATGGCGCATTTATTAGCCATAAGCCCCAGAGAAACAGCATCTGATCCAATTACACCCACCGCTCTCGGTGACGCCCCCTGGCGACCGAACCCTGAAACGCAACACTAATTAACGGTCTGCCGTTAAAGACCGTTTGTTGTCACATGTTAATCGAGTCGAACCCATAAGAAACCCAACTGTACCATAGAAACTTCCTGTGTAAACGTTTAGCTAATCTGCTAAAATATAAATAATTTTATCTACATAATGGCAATCGATTAGCATACTATATCTACTCGTATGTATTATATATGGAGGGTGTTCTATTAATAGATACGTATTGATATATAAGCAAGAGTATTAGTAAGATGGTTTCCTTTTATGAAACCATTTTGATATATTTTAGAAATATGTTGAAAATTTCGGGAGTTTCAAAGGAATTGTTAAAATTTAGCTTAGCAGTCCTTAAGATGTGAGAATTTTAATCTCAAAAGGCGTAGAGAATATAATTATTATATTTTCAGGAAGTACAAAGTAATATCTAGTAATCTCTAGGGGCCTCGGGGGATCAGTGGATAGTGCCCTGTCCCGCCAAACAGGAGGTGGGAGTTCGAGTCCCGCTCATGTCAATAGGCATGCCCCTCCTAGAAGAGCTAGGTTGTGGCGTAGAACTTGAAATCCTCCCACGTAACAAAAAGTTCTTCAGTGAAGGAAGACAAATAGTGCTTCAGGCATTAACCCGATAGAGTTGTTATAGCCATATAATAATAATAATAAACTATCCGAGCTTAAAGTTCGAAATCGAATCGAATTTAGATCGGACAACTCTTTCAAATACCAGCCATATAACTGAAAGTGGTATTTATCGTATATTTTACTATCGTATTATCTACTTTCTTTCTTTTTTTTTTAAATTTGGATATGCGTTTTTATTTTTTGTTCTCTGATTTCTGATTAGTATCATCAATTGGGATGAAAAAACCAGTTGTAAACGAAAATATAAAAAAATGACTCGGCGAATTACGAGGTCATTCTATCCAGAAGAGCTTTGCAAAATTTGAAAAAAATCGCTTCACTAGTTTCTAAAAAAAATCGTGACCCTCGACTTTGGAAACGACGACATTATCATGAAATAGGGATAAAACGTCTACACTTTTTTCAGGTCTCATTTCCTAGAGTTTTATATCCTACACTTTTATTCCGATTGTTTTGAAACTTTCCGAATATATTCTAAACACATTATAAACGATTTTTGATCATTTCAAAACTTTTGTAACTCCTTAAACACATATTAATCAGGTATGTCATATCTGTACTTCAAGGCGCCTCAAAGCCTATATAGCTTCTTGCCATTTTCAGTCGTCTTGAGGTTTAATAAATTATCAAATCTTTAAGAGTTTTCCCCAGGTAAAGCTCAAATTTCGGAGTTCAAGTGAATAAATGCATTTCCGTTCCACTGGACCAAATGGGTTTTGGCTTTTTAGCTCTTTTTGCAACTCACCTTTGGATCTTAAGATATCACAGAATGGTTATTTTGCATTAAGAAACGGCGACACTTGTTTTTGTTGTTGTTGTTGTCGATTTTTTGCTGTAGTTTTTGCCGTTACTTTTGTCGGTTGTTTTTGTTTTCAAGATTGGTTTTTCTTTTATTGTTTGCTTTTGTTTGTTCCAACTGCTTCTGGCTGGAAAAACTCAAACTTTTTGAGCAAAATTTGAAAACGTTTTGTGTTAGATTTTCCAGTGGTTGTTCTAGTTGTTGTTGTTGTTGTTGTTGTTGTTCTTATACCTCTTGGCAAATTAGCTGGGTTTTGGCCATTTGTTGTTGTTGTGGTTGTTGCAAAGACAACGACAACAACATGACGCAGTTGCCGCGTCAAATCAAAAATTCTGCAAAAAATGAAAAAAAGAAAAAAAATTTAACAAAAATTGTAGAAAATTTGAACAACTAACATAAATTATAAAAACTTCAGATGGACAGAAAATCTATAAAGCATATTCTTTAAGTACAAAACCTTAAAACTAATCTTAAATTCCATTATATATTAAGAAAAGAAGTGTAGGAACTCTGTCTAGGTCCAGACGAATTCGAAACTCCATACTCTCCATATGGTAAGTATGTAAAAGTATGAAAGCTCTCGTCGAGTGAGCTCGACTGCGAGATACCCTAATTTCAATACAGTTACAACCGCGAAATACGCAAAACCGGTGCAGTTTTGACCAAGTTATGAAGTTTGAACGTTGCCCCACAGAAAACTTTTCACTTTACATCTTAAAATTTTAATCGATTTCAGCCCGATTATTGGGTGAAAAATGGAACTCATCTGGCAAAGTTTTAAAGTATTTTTTTTATACTAATAATGATTACAGAAATGGAAAAAAGTTAAAATTTTGAGTTTTTAATTTTCAAAATTTTATCAAAACAAAGGGGGGACCCTTACTTCAAAATCCAAAAAAAATTAGAAAAAAATTTTTTTACGAAATCTATATAAATTGAATGTAGAACAAACTTGATTCAAAAACCATGAACAAAATGGTATAACAAGTCAAAATCGGTGCAGTTTTGGCTGTGTTATGAAAGTTTGAAATATGCCCCGGGTCAACTGGGTCGCCCTATATCCAGATTACATAAGATATTCTTGAATATCTGTTATAGTTAAGAACCAATCGCAATCAATGTTTATAACTATAATTGAAGTATTAAATTTTGCCGATTCTTAATGGTCTTAGGGTATAAATATAATAGGTCTGCTTTATAAGAAAATGTTTCTCGAATCAAAATTCCAAATTGTAATGAAAATTGTTGCCCTTTACGACCAAAACAAATGCAATTAGACAAATCTAATGGGCCGTCGCATGGGTTTTTATTTTTATGATAAATTTATGCTTGAGTTCAGTCGGCTGGGACCGGAGAGCCCCATTGAAATGGAACGCAGAAATCGAATTAAAACGCCGAGTTCAGATGAAATGAAATGAAATTGTTGAAAATGTGTAATTAACATTGGTAATGAGCGTTTAATTAAGAGATTTATAAGCGGTTGTTGGGTCCGACAAGCGGTTAAAGCGCGTACCAAGGCTGTTTCGGGGCTGCGCCTAGATCCGAGAATTTAGCCACGGCTGGCCAATGGGCCCGGTTGGTTCTACGTCAAAAGTAGACGGAGACGGAGACGGAGACCTCGACGTCATCGTCCAAGTCCAAGCCGAGCCGAGCCGAGCCGAGCGTCATGCAACTCCAAATAGGCGAAAGGCGGAAATTGTACGATTCAATGAGCGCACGCCGCAGGAATTAAGCAAAAAACCCAAACGAAAATATGGCAAAACGGCGCGGCGTTAACTTGGCTAAAACCGGGAGGGCAGTCAAGGGGTCTATAGCAGGGGCTAACGGGGCTAACGGGGCAACTAGCCGCTAGTATTTTCAACACATTTCGCTTAGCCATCCATCCAAACGGGAGAATGTCACATGGCATTTTGGCCAAAAACTCGAACTTGTCTCAAAGGTTTTTCAGTTTTTCAGTTTTTCAGTTTTTTGCTTTTGTGCGTGCAGCTGGCATTCGCTACGCGGCTTTGAGCGGGGCTTAGCTGGAATAGTTTAAGAATTACATATATATCGTATATATATGTTCATTCACATCGAATTTCATGTCAATCTGTTGATTATTATCGTTGTTGGCATATTTCCTTAAACACTTTTCAGCACATTTGCCGAGTGCTGCTCAAACTGTAAACGCATGTTGTGCTCGCAAAACTGTGTTTACCAAATTGACGGGGCATGTGTTTATACCCTAAGCCCATTTGAAAAATGGGAAGAATGGTATATTAGTTTTGTTGGAAAAACAGACAGAAGGCGTGTTAGACCCCATAAAGTATATATATTCTTGATCAGCAACAATAGAAGAGTAGATAGAGCTATTTCCGTCCGTCCGTCAGTGTGAACGCTTCCATTTTGAAGAATATAAGTGCTAAAGACTTCAAACTGGGCATGGAGATCCGATAAAGTGTTGAGTATTTTATGATAACACGGCCCGTTCGCCGGATAGTCGATAAAAACAATTTGGGCATAACTGTGGCATTTATAGATTTATAGAGCTATTTAGGGTAATTAGGATCACAAGTAGAAACTGGAAAATGGAATCTCCGAAAATTGTGACACACCCCTCCATTTTCCCGGAAATGTGTCCAGCAGCCACAATTTTTATCATGAAATTTAGTGCGCAGGTATATATAGACACTATGCAGAAAATGGCATCTAAATTTGTTTTCAACCTTAAATGATTTCCCGAAAATTAAATGGCTACTAGTATATTCAACAATTTTGAACATGATAATCTGAACTCTGGTTTTTAATGACCATATTTTTTAGCAATCCTGAAAATTTCAGAACGATCGAATCATAAACACCGAAGTTATAAGACCGAAAGCTGGATAAGATGGCAAAAGGGGAAAAATGTATTACAAACTATTATTATAGATAGTGCAATAAAGGCATTTTTTCAAATCTTTTGTAGACACACGACCGTCACCGAAAAACAGATACATAAACAATATATGAAATACAACATAAACAAAATGTGTTCTCTGAAAATTTCAGAACGATTGGATGGTAAATAGGTTATTTGATGAAAAATATGCATAAAATGGGCCAAAAGTCCCAAAAGTTAAAAATTGATTTTGGAGTGAATGATTTTTATAGCTTACACTGATAATTTCAGAGCAATAGACTGCGATTTACAGTAGTTATTCACTAAACAATGTCAAACCGCAGGTTTTAGAAATGGGAAACTGGTATCAGGGTATCCGGCAGTTGAGCACATTCGTCTATCGCACCCTATTTTGTTCTTTTACATTGTTGTCTTTAATCCCCCGGAAAGAGCATATCCAGACTTATTGTAGAAATGAAATTTGATCTTTAATCATTATTAAAGAACTGCAATTTTGATATAGCTTTATGGTGCTTTCCTTTACTTTAGAAACTTCAAGGTGTACCCAGTTCTGTTTCAATGCTCATCAGCAAAAAATCCCATGGATTTGCTCTGTGTAAACTTTGTGAAATTTTCCTGTATTTCGAATGGACTCTATTATGAAGTCGTTCCATTTTCTGCCGCCACATCGAGTGGCTCCGACAAACGGTTGGTCAACACTCGGGGCCCAGCTAATTGCTTGCACAAGACACTTTTCCAACTGTTTGTTCAACTGTGCGTGTTGCTTGAGTACATCAAAATTACATTACGAACCATTCCTATGTGAACTCTATATACACAGACCTACACATATAGGTATATACATATATATACATATATACTATGTACAATATGTAACTCAATGTTGGAAGTTGGAATCAACGCGCGCCCAACTGACCCATTTTTCGTGTCCCATCGTCGTATCGTCGTATCGTCATATCGGGTTTCGGTGTCGATGTGTTAATTAGTCGACTCTTTGCTTTATTTTACTTTACTTTTTTTGCTCCACTCTTTCATACTCTAAGTCTATGTTTTATTTTCCTTTTTGCCCAGCTTTAATTTGCCTCACTTTTGCTATTTACTAACTGTTTTACTAACGATCCCAGCGAGTCGAGGTATGCGCTATGAGGTTGGGTGTGCTGGGTGTGTTGCGTTCCGACTCGCCCAGCTCGGCTTGGCTGAGAACCCCCCGGCTTAGTTCTGGTTCTGTACTTGATCCATTCTAATTTGGGTTTAGGTTCTTGTTTTATGGTTCCAATTAAGTTATTCTATGTCAATGTGGGAACATTACATGTCAAGAATTCAAATTTAGATCGTTTATTATTATGAGCCTTTTCGAAAGTTTCTATAATTTATCTACAAAGCTCGAATGAATAATACTAGATTAAGTATTGCCCGGAAACTGAGATGGTCTATAGCTGGTAGTGCTGTTACGACCGTTACCCTGGTCTGCAGTAGTCGATTTACTGAAGTTTTAAAATTACGATTATTATGAAATTTTCAGATAGATATATTAAAAAAATACGTTTTCATAGAAAAGGTAAATTATAAGACTAGTATGTCGAAGATTGGTTATATATTTTAAAGGAAGATATTTCAGTACTTAATAATCAAAAATAACAACAAACAAAAGAAATAAATTAGCCATAAGAACCCTATCGGGTCACTGCCTGAAGCAATATTTGTCTGTATTTCTACTGGATTGCAAGTCCTAGGCCACTTATGCTATTGACATAAGTGGGACTCAATCCCATACTTCTTGTTTGGCACGACAGTGCGTCCTTTAAAAAATCGATATTTTCTCGAGTGGGATAACCTCAATATTTGCAAAACAATTTCTGTCCTCCGAGCACAACTTGAAATTGGGAAACGAAATGTCATTTAGAGCTAGGGCCATAGACTAAGGAGGTGATAAAGAACTTTGATTCCTCGTTCGTGCAGAACTATTGAATAGATTCATTCGATGTCGTACACATTAATCCCAGCTCCGAATATCTGGGCATAAAGCCCAAATCCACTTAGATGACTCGGTGAAAATGCACCCGAATATTATTATTATATGGCCATAACAACCCTCTCGGGTCAAAACCTGAAGCTCTATTTTTGCTTACTTTACTGAAGATCATTTTTATGTGGGTGGATTTCAAATCCGACGCCACAACCTAGATTTTTTTAGGAGGGTCATGCCTAAAGGCATGAGCGGGACTCGAACCTCGCACCTCTTGTTCGGCGGGACAGTGCGCTATCCACTGGACTACCGACGCCCCTCCGAATATGGCTCTAGGTAAATTTAAGATTTATACAGATATTTTCGAATTTTGGCCTTAAAGGATGGATCAAAAGTTTTGCTCAGGCTTTGCATATTTAAGAACTCTACTCCAAGTTTAAAGTCTAAATCTAAATTTTTCTATTTTCTAGATTTCAGGTGTTCCGAATGTGACGGCGAAGTTATTTTGAATTTTAGAAGTATTTAGTCGGAGTATTCTCTTCCAACAATAAGTATCTTATAGACGCATTATCTGTTTTGAGAAAAACACCGAGACCAACTTATTTAATCGATAACTATTATGTCGATATTGCTGAAATTTTGCGAAACGTTCATTCAAATATGGTTTAACTTAGTTTTAAAGTTTGATTGTCGTGTGACATAATTCAACACCGTTGTCGTATATCCAAGAATATGTATTAATACTTTTGGAGGGCAAGCAAGAATTTTTATTATTAAGCTATAATATATATGTTTTAAAACTGACTTGATTTCGACTTTGGGTAGAATCAAATGGAATAGCAAAACAGGGGCTTTTGCCTCAAAAAGACGTCAACATAAACCCAAATCTATCAACAATTTAACAAATAAACAAATTGCGTTAACATTGTTCCCGAAAGAGGCTCAAAGCCCCCACAAAACACATTTGTCGCCCTTGAAATGGGGCTGAATACGATCTGAACCTTGACGCTTGAAATGTGGTTCAAAACACAGAAGAAGACGAAGAAGAAGAAGACAAAAAACGTGCAACAAGCTGCGGACAAATTTTGGTTGTTTTTTTTTGTTGTCGATTCATGTCCGAATCGAATACTACGAATATAAATCCGAAATTCGAATGCCTTCCGCTGCCAAGTGCTATACAACAACAACAACAATTACAACAACTTTATTATGCATGAATTGCCGGCGAAATCAAAGCGTTAAAGACATCAACCAAATGATTGCAGCTGAGGCTGGGGCTCGGTCTGAGGCAGCCCCCAGAAGCCCCAAGCAGTTCCCCAGTCCCCAAGTCCCCCAGCAGCCAAAAGTTGTCGGTGATTAAACAATAATCGTGAAAAAATAACGCAGACATCGGCCAGAAGTGCCGGGCCTAGTGCTTGGAGTCTAGGAACATCGAACTGGCAATACTCTTTGCTGCAGATCTATCGATTATATTATCGAAGCATCGTATACGATAAGGAAACATCAGTCAAATGAACAGTTGAACTATGAAACAAATGCCAGTTCAAATTCTACTTCCTATTTGCAAGGCATACGAAATTTGAAGAATCGTTGGAATATAAGTATATAACTTTAAAGGGGGAATGGTGATGCCGATTACTTATCGACTCGCCTTAGTTTATGCCAAGATACTGTCAAAAAACAATTTGATTAATACTATGGGCTTACTTATTATGGATTCTTCTAGATATCAAATCAGAAGATGGCGTAACAGACTGCCAGATGGACTTGTGGAAAGTCGGACATAACCTATATGTGGCAATTTCGTTTTCTCTGTGCCCATTCTAAAGGTAACTTTGGAGCAGAAGTGGAGAACTAGCGATATTGGACGCCATCGATATTCGACGATAGCAAATTTGAACCATCGATAGTATCGATACTATCGCCCGACATAAAAGAAACACTAGTTGTTGGGCGACTATCGAACGTGTCTTGGTTGGGCACTATCGAGCCACCATCGATAGTGCCGTCGATTGTTTTCCACCTCTACTTTGGAGGGTCTTTGATGTTTCATATATGCATTATAAACTTCTGAACAATATAAACACACTTCTTCAAAACTTTTCTTCAAAAAGAGCAAAACCTGTAGTATTTACGTTCAATTTTATGCTTATTTTCAGTTTTGAAAAGTTTTAGATTATATTTCAATCTTCTCGGTTTTAATATTTTAATTGGAAATGGAAACTATATTATATACTAGTCCTATATACTAGTTTTTTTGTAATTTTGGTAGATAAATATCAAGCTTAAAAGTGTGTAAAATTTTAATTTAATAGCTTGAAGAACATGGCGAAATATTTTTAGTTAAATAAGCGCTACATGAAGATATATATGAGATATATGGTCAAAAGCGACAATTAGTTGTATGTGTGCTATATAATACAATGGTTCGATCTAACCGGCTCCGGCAACTGTGCCCACGAATTGGTACAGAAGACTATGTACCAAATTTTATGACAATAGCTCAAAATCCCAGGTAGGCGGACTACTACGGCAGGAATACTTTTGGATGTTTTTCCAAGCGCTACAAACTTCAAGACAAAGTGAATGTGTTATATATTTTATATCTATATACTAACTGGCTTGCCTATCAGGAATATTGAATGTTAAACCTTAAAAAAGTAAGGCAGTTACATAATGTATTTTGGAATTGATATGTCCAAAGTTAGGGTATCATTACAAATAAAACAATTATGCTTTGGTAGAAAAAGAGACGCCAAATTGTTGTGGAGTACGTTTTGTGGCAAGTAGTAGACGGGTAGAAGGGGCCAGTGGCTGCGTGGAGGTGGGCAGGGGGTATGGGGTGCCAATGTTTGGTGAGATGCTCAACGGGTTGCGCTTAATGAATGAAAACGAATGAATCGAATGCACTCAAAAACGGCGAATGAATCGATGAATCGAGGCAGCTCGGAGCGTGAGATTGTGCGAGCGGAACTCGTAAATCAATGTGCAGCTGTTGTTGTTGTTGTTGTTGTCGCAGATGTTGCCGTTGTTGTTGTTGTGGTTGTTGTTGGTGTGGTTGTTGTGGTTGTTGTTGATTGTTGTCAGCATCTGCCGTTGGCAGCGTCTCGAACGGACGGGGCGATCATCAATGGGTCTGGGTCTATCGGGCGCTAAAACGTGCGATAAGCGTCAAAACGTTTCAGTCATTGATTAATCGATTTGTCAGTGGCAACTTGCAACTTGGGCAGCTGTGAAGTGGCAAGTGGCAAGTGGCAAGTGGCAAGTGAAATGTGGAGAGTGTGGAGTGGAGAGTTGTGGAGTGGCAAGTGGATGCATTAATTGGGCGCACATAGCAAACAAATATTGGACTGCCGTTTAATTGAGTAACGCCGCATCGGATCGTGCCACACGCATCTGGCCAAAAGCAGTTGCAACATGCAACTGGCAACAGCAACAACAACAACTTAGGGAAATTGCAAAACATTTGGCGAGCTAAAACTCTACACTCCGTTCGATATCCGGTTGAATTCGAGTTGTTTAACAACTTATTAAATCATTTTTATATCATTTTTTGTTTCTGCCTTCGACGAGTTGTGCGTTGCATACAAAATGTGGCACAAAGAAAAGCGCAAAACAGGAAAATAGACAAAAAAATTTTAGTATAAAAATAATAATAAAATTTCAAAAAAATATTGGCTGTGCAATGCAAATAGAATAATGATGACAGAATCATTAAATCAAGCGGGTTTTTGATGAAACGGTTAGGGATTTTTAAGAAGTATGCTTGGATGATCAGATTATCATATGTATGAGCTTAGTAGAGGTAGACGGGCATACTTGGAAGGTCTTGAAGGTATATAGTATTGGGGGCCTCCAGTGGTAAGCGCACTGTCCCGCCAAACAAGAGGTGCGAGGTTCGAGTCCCGCTCATGCCTTAGGCATGATCCTCCTAGAAAAACTAGGTTATGGCGTAGGATTTGAAATCCACCCACGTGAAAAAAGATCTTCAGTGAAGGAAGCAGAATAAAGGAAAATAGTACCTCAGGTTTTGACCCGATAGGGTTGTTATGGCCATATAATAATAATAATAATATTATATATATGGCACACCACACAAAGTATATATATACTTGATCAACATCAATAGCCGAATCAATTAAACCCTGTCCGTCCCTTAGAACGCGTCGAGTTTAGCAACTACTAAAAAAATACCATAAGTTTATAGAGCCATTGACTCCAAATTGAGTACAAAAAATTATAAATAGAAAATGCAGAATAGAATTTCCCAAAATTTGGATACACACACACCTCCATTTTTGCGAAAACTAACGAAATGTATCATCAGCCGCAATTTTTATGCAAGATTTATGAAATTTGGTATTTTGGTTCCCCACTGGATCATCCCATGAAGGTCTTTCATTGACGAGAATAAGTCAACATTTAGTCTAAAAAGTATTCGATATTATATCATGTTTTGAGTGTCAAGTAATTTATTAGATATAAAATCATGTGATCGCATTAACCATATGATTATTCCAAGATAAGTCTTTGTTCAAGGTTGATGGGGGTTGTTGTACTTTTAGGTTATGTAATCAAATAGAATAATAGAAAGTAATTTGTTATACACATATTTGTATGAAAAATATATATTATTTTCTCAGCTCTCACATGGTCGAATTATGTTCATTTCCTAACACTTAAAAGAATTTAAATAGCACGTTTTGATCTGGCCACTTCTCATTTTGCAAAGTGATTTCAATATAGCAGGATATTGATCGTTAAGAAGTATATAATTTCTCTCGTAAATCCAAGTATATTTGCATAACAATTGTGAGAAGTGAATTTTTTTCTACCTGCGGCCCTGGGATAAATATTTTCAAATTTTCGGGTCCATTAAGGGTGTTCAAACCTTAACATGGCCACCGTTGTAAGTCAGGAATGTCTGAAAGGTAACTTTCAGATTTGTAAAGAATTGAATTTTTAAGAAGTCTCAAGAAAGTTTTTTTTTCAGTGGGCTTGTCTTATCACCTTTCATCGGACGATTAAAAGAAATGTAGTCTCAGATTTTCAACACTTAAGCATTATATTAACTACCCGTCTCAAGGTCTGACTTTGACCTCGAGCATTTCCCAACAGTTTTCACTTGCCATTTCCCATGTACTTTTGCACTTGAAAACTGTGGCACATGTGAAAACCCGATACACCCATAGAAGAGGTGTCCATTGTTTTTCATTTTCATTTTCTTTTTTTTTTTTAGGTGTTGAGAAAGTTCGGTTTTCGTTTTCATTGCGATTGTGTGCAGAGTTGGTAAATATCATGGAAATAAATGTGCAAGAAAGTTTTGAGAATTTCACAACACTGCAAATTGAGCATTTATACAGAAAACTCAGACTTTCTAGTTTTTTATTTTTGGTATTATCTGGTCACACTGTTTTCAAATACCATGTGGTATAATTATCATCAATCTATCGTTTATCGGAATTTCTAACGTCAAATGTCAAATATTTTTATTCCTTCGTCACTTTGAGTTTAAGCCAATTCTCTCCAAAACAAAATCTGAGAAATACGTCAATTTTCTTAACAACTAAAGAAAAATATATCATCTAATTGCAATGGATGATCTAATTCAGAAATTCAACATGACTTTTCCAGCGGAGAACATCCTGTTGGAGTCTAGAGACGGCTTTCTCATACGCATAGACAACAGGGTCCTTCTACGCTCCAAGGTATTTAGGGACATGTTCAAATTCGGCAAACGCGACGAAGAAGGCGTAGGCGTACCCATAAATCTCGATCATGAAATATTGCTCAAAATCCTGCTCTGGCTGGAGTTTCACATTCATGACGTCCAGCCGGCTTGGGTGGGCAAGGAGGAGCCCGACGACATCGAGATGCAGATCAATGACTGGGATAAAGAGTTCCTGCGCGAAGAATTCAGTACGGTGCGGGAGATCTTGAGAGGCGCCGACTATCTGGACATTCCCTGGCTGGAGCACTTGTGTATCCGAAAGTTGCGAATTCGTGGTGTGACTGCCCAATACGATTAATGGATTTTTTTTTTTGTTAAATGTAGTATATATTTTATATATCAGAGAATAATGTGATATATATTTAATATATAACATATTTAAATCAATTTTTTTTTAACAAATACTTGACGATGTAATATTATATAGACTAATAAATATAATTCTAAATTTTTTAAATTATTTAAACTATTATCTTTTTTTAAGATTAAGTAAACTGTCAAGAACCTTTACTGCAGTTCTCTAGTGAAGGTCTTCGCTACCTGAATTTATGGTTTATGGTTGAATTTGTATGGTTTTTATTAGTCCAGTTATTTTCAGGTAATTTAGGATGCGGACTAATGCTTGAAGTTTTTATGATTTTCAACCGAACCGGCTGGGTTCGACATATGTGCGGACGAATTATAATATAGGGCTGTCTACCAGACAGAGGTACTCGGCTTGAGTTTTTATTTTCCGACCATTTCAGAGGTCAGGCATCCTTGAATGCACTAAAAACTTTACTATTTTCTTAGGAAGGGTATAATAATTTCATCAAGCCATATACATCCGGTAGTCAAATGATTTTTGAGATGCTTCCTGAGCGCTCTTAAAACCGTCTCGTCGCCTCCTTGCACTCAGCTGGTCACACAAATTGCCTATAATATTGGATTCCCAGGAACTTGGCAATCGTTGAATTTTTGCTCAGTTCACAATCTGAAATCTGTTATAAGTCTATCGATTATCGGCATAGTCAAAGTTCTAATGTCAAACTTGTAAAAATTGAATACTGTTTTGCCAAATTGAGCATTAACATACTAAACTCGTCAAGTACTTTTATCAAAATCTTATATAAAATCTGAACAACACGCGAATATAAAAATCTAGAAGCAGCAATGAATTCAATTATCAATGGGACAAACACCGTGCTGGAGGATGAGGATATTCTCTTGGAGACCAAAGACGGTTTTCTGATACGCATTGGTTTCAAGGTCCTGCATCGCTGCAATGTCATTCAGGAAATGTGTAGATTCAGTCAACCCGATGAAGATGATATCGTCCTGCCAGTGCACGGCCTCAATCATGATATATTGCTGAAAATACTGCTCTGGCTTGAATACCACCGGGATGATTTTGAGCCCGCCTGGGTTAAGGCCAAGGAAGAACCAGCCGACATCGAGAGACAAGTTGACGACTGGGATAAGGAGTTCCTCCGTGAGAAACTTAATACCATCCGAGCCATTATGAGAGGTGCGGACTATCTGGACATTCCCTGGCTGGTGAAGCTCTGTGCCCGAAAGTTACGAATTCGTGGATCCGCCGAGCTATACCTGCGCATACTACGAACGATTGCGCCGATTGATTGATTCGCATTCCAGTTATATACATATATTACATATGCATGTGTATATATATATAGATATATTTTTGTGGGTACATATATAGATAGGGATATGTAATATTATAATATGTATAGTACGTGCGAGGGCGAACAACGTTTTATGGAGCTAACCAAATTCTATATGTTGACACATCTGCGCAGAACTTTCCTGGATTTTGGATGACGTAAAAAATCAAAGACAGAAAATTTGCAAAAAAAATTTAGGCAATTAAATTAGATTTTTTTTATTTTTATCTATTTATTTTTATATTATATGAAAAAAAAGCGCAAAAACGATTTGAAAAGTTTTTTATTTTGCAAGTTTTGGGTGGAATATGTGAGACATATATGAGAGATGTATCCAGTTGGGTTCGGGAAAATACGCTTCTCAACAGTTTCTCAAATCCGGTATCCAATTTTATGTGGGTTGAATCATGAACGGAAACAAATTTTCGAAAATTTGAAATATATTTGAATTTTTTTATTGGGAATATTTGAGCATAATTGAAGACCCTGCACTGTCATTATCTTGGTCGTGCACAAATCATTTAAAAGTTGAATACCCTAGAAAACAATATGAATCGGAAATTCAAAATTTCTATTAAGATTTCCCTATTATATCTGATATTTTTTGTTAATTTGAGAGCGTTTAAAAATGGTTACAACTCGATTATTCGACTTTTTCCCTATCTTTCCCGCAAAATAACCGATTTCCCTTCAAAAGATCTCTGGGCTTTTTATTGACATCCATGAATCGATCCATTCTTTGACTTCATCATATTTGGAGAAGTACGTGCCAGCCAGATCAAGAGCGATCGATCGGAAAAGATGGTAATCAGAAGGAGAAACGTCTGGGCTATACAGCGGGATAGAACATCCCAAAGAAGTCTTTCCAAGTAAGTTTTAAGGACTCGACTTATATGTGGTCGAACTGCAAAAATACTTTGTCATATCTATCCGGAAATTGCGGCCGTTTTTCTTGCGATGCTTGGCCCAAACGTATAAATTGCCGTCAGTATACCTTCTCCGTGATAGCTTCCTTCGGTTTCAGCCGCTCATAATTCACCACACCCAGGTGTTCATATCAAACATAGAGCGTTGATGACGATGCGTGTCCGGGGTATCCATACGATTTTCTATGTTTGGGGCTATCGTAATGGATCCACTTCTCAACGCCAGTGACGATGAGATGCAAAACACTCTTTCCTGCAAGCTGCTGTTGTATGATGTGTGATATGACACATCGGCAAACAATTTTTAATTACTTTACAGGGTAACTAGCTGTCGAGTGAGCCCATCTAATGTCGCTTTCGGGCGTGTCTCTTGGCTTTCATTGCGGCATTTGTTGAACGCCTTTGTCAACCGATTTATATGCATATATATGCAATATATGTGACTTGATTGTCTCACGCATGTGCAACAACGACAACAACAACAACAACTTCATATAACAATTACTCAAATCCCAAACAACGCCCCGACAATTTTCGCCATATTCGTCGAAATCGGAATTTGAAATTTAGTTGCCTTCTTCATTTGCATTTGATTGGGCAAGTGTCCAAATAGTATTCAACTGCATAAAATATTCATTCACTCAAACACTCAAGTACTCAAAAACACTCATGCATTCAATCATTCATGCATTCATTCATTCATTCATTCATATGCTATAATTAAATCACTTGAATTGCCCAAGAATTGCGCTTGTGAGAATCCACAACTTGAAATTGGAACATGGAACATTCCGTATGGAACCTCATGGAACATGGAATTTGGAACACGCTTAGCATTCGCATCGCCCGATTGCTTAATAAAAATTACCCTCGATTTGTCCGATTCTCGATTATATTCCACTGAGTTATGAGCCGCAATCAAAGGCGGATTTATAATCGAATCAAGCAGGTAGAGCTGACAAATTGTTTTGCATTTATTGGCCAGGTTTATGACAGGTGTTAACTGGGGACCCTTCGTACACTTGGCCACTTTTGCATCTTAATTGGCCCACATTTATTACGGATCTCGGCCGGGTGGAGAAGTGTTCTTGAAAGCAGCTGCCGGCGATTTTGGGCGAGATTTATGTGCGTATAACAAGCGAATTGTTTGGGGACTTTGGGTAATAAATCGGGGGATTTGAATTGTGGAGCTTGAATTCAGTTCGAAATGAAATAAAGGCAATACAAGTTTTGGATTGCTAACTTTTGTGACTTGATTTTGGTCAAGTTTAATTCTATAATATGAATCATTTTGAGGGTCTATTGTGTAGTGCGCAAGAGACGATGGACAATTTGTTTGGTATGGAATGGAAATAAAGGAACAAAGAGGTTATGTCGAAAGAATTGGTAGTCAATTGGTACAAAGGACATTAATGGATTGTGCAAGGCGACAAGAGGGATGAAGTTAAATTGGTATCAACCAATCTCATCATCAATTGAGAAATAAGATAATTTTAACGAAAAAATAATCCAATATTTTCGACCCTTTGTGAACATTAATTAAATATAAGATAGGTCTATATAGGAAAAATCCACAACTATCATAAAATTTCTTCAAAATTTGTAGAACAAGCTAGTATTAAAAAATCATTGATTTGCTCCCAAAAAAAATCAGTTATACTCATTAATGTTGACGCCAATTCCTAAAGATCTAGCTGGTTCGGATGAGAAAGATGGGCACAATCTTGGAGGAAACAGAATGGAGATAAACTGAATAAAAGGGTCACGTCGTGTTGGAACGTCGGAATTGGACAAATCTTGATATTATGGAATAATGTTTTCCGATTTAAAGAGGGATTGGGATTATGAGAGATTCTTAGTCGATGAAATTCGGGCTAGGAAAATTTATGAAGTAAATAGTTAGTGAGATAGATATACATTTGATGGTTAAGGAATGTTATAGAATGTTAAGTTATGGAGTCAAATCAAAAATTCAGATGGATTGAGAAGAATTATATAAATTGAGAAAGAACTTGTTCGGATTTTATGGTGCAGGAATATGATAATTGAAAGAAATGAAAAATTTTGAATGGAGGATTAAGATAAAAAGGCGGGAAATGGATTCGGACATGTTTTAAATAGATGCAATTAAATATTATTGGATAAGGTGAAGTTTGAAAATTGGGGAATCAATTTGGAAACATTTTGAATCGATTTATTTAGAAACCGAATAAATTTAATGGAAATTGCACTGATTAAAATTTAATGATATAATATTAAATATATTGAGACGAATTTGGACTGATTGGTATGGAATGGCATGGAGATAGAATGGAAGACATTGTGACAGATTTTGGGATAATTTGGAAATTAGTGGGTTATAGGCCGGATTGGGCATTTTTCGGGCAAATGGGTTATGGTATGATGATATATGATATATTAGAAATCATATACGTATATATAACATATATATATATAACTGATTCGACTGATATAGAATGAAATATAACGAGAATGACTTAGAGTTATCGAATGGAAGTGATTGCGAAGGATCGCTGGAACGATTTGGTTATATGTAGGCCAGCTTGAAAAGTCTTGGGGCAAATGGGTTATTGTCCGAACTGAGTGAAATAATTACGGGTTAGCTAAGAAACGAAATTTCAACAATTTCCGACTGGATCAAACGAAACAACTTCACATTTTTCATGTCCATCAGCCGAATCCGAATCCGAATCAAAGCCCAGTAATCAATCCATCGATCAAAGCCGAACCGACTTAATTTTGCATATTTAATGGGTAGTTGAATATTTGATAGTTCAAGTACAAATCATTTGCATCAATCGGTGAATGAAATTTATGGTTTTTTCTTCTTTTTCTTTTTTCGAGCAATGTCAAAACTAATGAGCTGTAAAAATAGAGATCAACGTGCAAAATTCCAGTTTGATTTTGATTTCTTTAACTTGATCTTCACGATCTTTTTTCCTTCCTTCTTCAAGGGGGCTGGGGGCTACCCATTGTAATTGAACAACATCAGAAATTGCGGCTCTTTATTATTTTGGCAGTCGTAATTGAAAAGTCGACAACCGCAACACGAACGAACCGCCGAAATGAAAATGAGTTTGTTGCTTTAGATGGGATCATAATGATGGTAATGCTCATAACGATGATTAAATGTTGCTCTTAACAATGATAATGATGATGATGATGGCGATGATGATGGTGATGCGCGTGCCGTGGCGCCATTTGCCGTTTGCCGTTTGCCGTTTGCCTGACCAAAACGATCGCTGTGCAAATTTGTTAAGGCTTCCGGCCAGGCTAACTGAATTGGGCTTTGATGCTGCAGCCAGTGGCGTGGCCCAAAAGGGGGGCTGGCTTATGGCATAAGACTCCAGTTCAATGGAGCTGCAGATGCCCCTTTCTCTGCCTGCCTCTGCTCACCTGCCAGAGCAACTGCTACCGTTATTACCAACCAACCGTCCCATGGTCCAATGGTCCCAAAGCCCCATGGTCCCCCAATGGTCCCCCCAAACGACCAAATGCTGGCCGAACAAAGCCTAACAAAAAGCCTAACATAAATTTTCGACATTCACTTTGCCTGCGCATTTTCAATGCCAGTGAAAAACGCTACATAATTTCCGCAGTTTCTTTTCACCAAAAGTTCCCGAAAAAAATCACCGAACAAAACTAAGCCCAAATCACATTTTGATTTTTCGAGTTTTGGCCACAACTTTGATTGGGTGAAAGATGAGTTTGCACTTTTTATTCCTGCATCCAATTGAAATTCCAGGCATGCATTTTTATTTGTTTATGTGCATACCCTGTAATTGAATAATCAATAAGAAAAGCTTATTGTTTTTGCATTTGCTTGGTATGCATTTATCTCTTGAAACTTGTAGCATTTTGTCTTCTGTATATATATTAAAGGCCTCGGTGGATTAGTAGATAGTGCACTGTCCCGCCAAACAAGAAGTTCGAGTTCAAGTCCCGCTCATGCCAATAAGCATGACCCTCCTAGAAATACTTGGATGTGGCGTAGGACTTGAAATCCACCCACGTAAAAAAAGGTCTTCAGTAAACGAAGCAGAATTAAAGACAAATAGTGCTTCAGGCTTTGACCCGATAGGGTTGTTATAGCCATATAATAATATATAATACTCTGCTGACCTCAATATCTCATTTCAACGATGAGACAAAATCCAGTTAATGCTCCAGTTTTCGTCGTAGTTTCAACAACTTGCGAATTATAGTCTAAATATAGACCATTAAAATCGGATCAATTGAGTTATATATTTCAAAACAGCCAAAAATTTCAATAGGCACAAAAACGCAGTAGAGTTCATAATTCTGTTGCTTCATATAAAGTTTATCTAGCGCTCTCAAGATATACCAATATCAGTTATTGATGTTATGTTGAGGTGTATGTAGGAAGTTGATATTGGTGTATGAAGAAATCTAATTACATTTACATTTTTAACTCAAATAAATACCAAAATTAAGTGATTTTGTTAAAATATTGCACAAAAAGTGTTGGAAAACGCAATTTTTAGCATGTGTTGCTTGGGAAGTTATTAAGTTGGCTGCGCTTAAGAAACTTATGTAGTTGGCTGCGCTTAAGAATCTAAGTGGATTTTAGTACCGCCCTCTATTGTTTGCAAGCTAAGAAAAATTAGATGAAAAAAGCTAAATTGAATGCAAAACGAAAACCAAAATATTTCTTGCTTTACAAAAAACTAAAAATAACAACCCATAAAGTGCTTTAAAAAATCTACAAATTTTTATTTTTCAATCATAAATAAAATCAATATATATACAATATATAAATTTTTGATATACCAAAGTAGTATTTTGCTATGGGGTTTTATAAAATAACGTCATACTAGGCAAATCATTGGAAATGGGTTAATAATAGTAGGTTAGGTTTAGAATTCTTAATGCATAAAATCATAAAATCCAAAATCTGACAATAAAAAAGCCAATTAAAAAGTTACAAAATTACCACTATAAAAATATTACCAGATTGTGGAAAAAATCTCCAAGTCTCGCAACTGTGAGCTTGGAAAGGGCTTAATTCAAATATAGCTAAATAAAATTATATATGATACACCTTTAAAATCGTATAAAACACTTACGATTTGTTTTTATGATGTTTTTTATTATCTGAAATAAATAAATAATAAATAATTATTAAATTTTTGTTATATATAAATAAATACTTAAAAATTATTTATATAAATGATATTGTGATATGATATTTCTACATAATTATAAGAAATGCTCTAAAAATTTTCTTCTTTAAAAATAAGTATTAATCTGTTGCTCGTTTTCATTTACAGGGTATACACTAGTCGGTTCAGCAGCCGCTTCCAGCTCTTGTTACAAAAATAATTGTTTCTTTGGCCTTATTCAATTAAGAATTGTTTGAATGCGCTTTTCATTTTCTTCATATGGAAAAGTTGCCCAATTGAGTCGAGTCATATATGATCTATATATGATAAATATATCTCATATATATGTATGAATGTCGGGTACTTTCGATTTAGCATGATAGTAATTAAAACAGCTGCCCGGAAACCGTGCCCAAAAGTGCTGCTGTTTGCTGAACTCTGGTGGACGCGGGTTAATGGGCAAGCAGCTCGAGTTGGAGTCGGGCCCAGTTCGACCATTAGAACCAAGTTGGCCTCAGTGGCCAACGGACCCCTTAATTATGGCTAATAAATATTAGCTGCCAAAAGTGCAATAAACCAGCGGCAAAACTGGCATTAAAAGATAACTAAAACACAAAAATGTGTAACAAGCGGCGGCTCAGATGGAGACCGAGACGGAGACTGTGGCTCAGACTGTGGCTCAAACTGTGGCTCAAAGAGCTAAACTTGGCTTGAACTGTAGCGGTGGCTGTGGCTGTGTCTGGGATTGGTCATATTTCATGCCAGTTAATTGCAGTCGAATGTGGTAACAGGCCCCTCGTTGAAGTCCCAGCCAGACATGCACAATGCCGTGACAGCATAGAACCCACCGTACGCACCAGTGTGCACAGTGGTACAAGGCTACACTTTTGACTCGATTTCTGATAATGTTCTAAATAGTTTCTAGAAACTTCTTAGAACTTCGTTTAGAACAGAGCATGGAGCTTATGTCAGCTTTCGACGCACTTTGGCAAAATTTGTCCAAATTTCTATACGATAAGGTGGCATCCTTTTTTCTCAGGTTTCCGGCGTGTGCCAGAAACTCGTTCACTTCCTCGTTGAATCTCGTGGTGTACAGTTCAATTGTGACAATTGTGAAAGAGTTTTCTTTTTGCAAATTTCCTTGAAAAAAAAAAAAAACCAATCGATTCAAAATGGCTAACAACAACAATGCAGCTGTTCCTCCTCAATTCATGGAGCAACCCATATTCCGCATGGATGAATCAGGTGAGTTCTTGCTGTTCCAGCGTTAAAAAAAACTAAATATTTCATCCGCAGATGAGGATGAAGGCTTTAATGAGGATATGCCCAAGAGCGCCTGGGCTCAATTGATCAGCCTGCAGGAGATGCGCCGCCAGCTGGAGATGATCGAAGAACCGCCGGTGAAGGAGCGCCGCGGCGGCTTGCCCGTAAAAGCTGTGCGCATACTCCGGAGCTGGCTGTATGATCATCGCTATAACGCCTATCCCACCGAGCGCGAGAAGGAGGTTCTGGGCCGCAAGTGCAACATAACCTTGCAGCAAGTGAACAATTGGTTCATCAATGCACGTCGTCGCATCCTGCCGGCCATGATACGCCGCGAGGGCAAGAATCCCATGCACTATATGCTCGCGCGTCGGGCTCGCTATGTGGACGACATCCCCGTCGAGCCGAATAGACCTCGGAACAAGGACCTGATCTTTGGTGTTCCCGAAGAAATGCGCAGAAATGCTGCCTAAGATGAAGATAAAAGCCTGAAAGAGATCCCAAAATAAGAAAAAGAACACTTGTGCGTGGTCGGCTAACTAGAAGAGGAAGCACGCACAAATCAACATGGCGGATCGAAAAATATATAAAACAAAAAAAAAAAAATAGAAAAACAATTATAAAAAAAAACTTTGTAATACATAAAAATGTGTAACAAATAAAAAAAAAAATGTGGCAAACAAATAAAATGGGTTGTTCTTAAATTGTTATCGTATATAGAACATTTTTACTAAATTTGACAAAGTTCGAAACAAATTTAAAGCATGGGAAATCAAGCAACTCCAAGGCATTATGCCTTGAAGCTCTGATTTATATATATTTTATTAAAAAATTATAATAAGTATTATTTATATAGGGATTTAAAATCATAAGTTTGTGGTTTTCATATGGTTAAAAATTCCAATAAGAACCAGCCGCCATCTTGAAAATGTAATTTTGTCAAAATTGTGCACAAATTTTTCCAGATTTTGCTACAATTTCGTATTTACATACATATATATAACATAAATTGACAGCTTTAACGATTTACATACATAAATATATCAAAGCTAAAATGGCTGCCTTAACGATATATATCGCAAAAATTACTTTATAAATACTTATTCATAGGCAGATATCGATATGATGGTAAAGCACACACAATTGTCCTATATTTACGCTTTCGTAGGTCAAGTTTTTCTGTCGATTTTTAGAATATATAAAATATTTTCAATATAAAATATTTACAAAAATTATACTATTTGAAAAATTATAGTCTAAAGAGTATTTTTAGGATGTCGTTAAATCAGTGAAGAATAAAGTAGTTGATCAAAAAGATATAGCTAAATCGATAAATTTGCACCGATTGGAACTAACTTTTGGTGATCGTTATAGTTTTATTTCAAGCATTTCAAATACAAGAAATATATACTATTTTTCTTGTATAATATCGGTTTTGAAAAATAATGTCACTTTTAAAACAGATTATGTATGTAAGTGCTGTGTATCCCTTTTCAGAAATATAGAAAATAATATTTTTCTAATATTAAATCAGTCAGGGATTGATTACAGCCCAACTGATCCCACCAAATAGAGAGTATGAGCTTGGATTCATGGTTACTCGGTCTTTGACGTTGCGTGCCCGGGATATTCATAAGATTTTCTACGTTTGGGATTATCGGAATGGGTCTATTTTTCATCGTAAGTCACGACGCAATGCCAAAAAGATTTCTTTTCTTTCCGTTGGAGCAGTTCATCACACGTGAAAAAACGTCGTAGTAATGCAATGTTCTGGCTCTTCAATCTTGGTCTTCTTTCATTAGGAATTCTACCCGAAGTTGGAGGAGTAAATCTATTAGGCTTTACGACCTTTCATACCTAAGCTTAGGCTCGCACGTAATAGCCCGATTTTTACTTATGGGCCCCAATTTTCCCAGCTCTATTTTCTATCTATCCCCAAGAAAGTATAATCATGCTTGACATATTTCAAACATTACTTAACAATTTCCCCACAACAACTCAAAAATAGTTAACAAATCTCAAATTTTTCTCAGTCATATTATGGTATTTTGTCAAGAAAGTCAAGTTACATTTTTTGGCATCAAATCAACTTCAGCTATAATTATTTTTGACAAATTGTTGCCAAGCCGAGCCAAGTCAAGCCATATTTTTGGCTTATGCAAATCGAACTGCAACCACTGTGCCCGGCGCAGAGCGTAAGGCAGCAACTGGTCATTAAATGACGTTTAAACAAACGTTTTGCTAGACCAAACCGATACGCCATCCCCAGCTCTCCCCCACGCCTCCGCCACCATGTTGTGGCAAGTGACAAGCGAAAGGGGGGGAGAGGGGGAGGGGGTGGTGTTATGCGCTCCACCGTGGGGCGAGGGGGTAGGCCAAGCGAACAGCAGCAGCAGACAATGTCGAACTGTGCCGTAGGCAAAATATGTTGATTATGTAGATTATTATTTGCGTCGAGCAGCCTCGTTGCAGTGTTGCATTTTTATACTCTTTTTCGGATAAAAAAATAGGAGATTTACTTTGTGCTAGAGCTTGTCATGACTCCCAAGAGTTACCTCCAGAATGGTCTGGAGGAAAAATAAAATAATACAGTTGGGCCATGTCCGTATGTATGCAAAGTTCCTGATGATCTTTGTTTGGTAGTGCCTCAGCATATTTTAATCGCCCATATTTCCCATATTTTTTCAGCTATCGGATTTATATATCTTAACTTTCATTTTAAGTTTCTTTAGTTATTGTTCCTACAAATTTCAGCTGGATCGGTTTAAAAACACTTGAGCTATACGTAGTTTATCTATCATTGCACTTTTCTTTATAGAACAGGTCTATCGTACCTTTGGTAAAGTGTTGTTCCTAATCACTTTTCATTTACTAACCCGCAGCATATTTGAAACCAGCCGGATCGGTCAACTAGATTGTATATTGCTCATATTTCCCAAATTTTTAAAGCTATCGGATTTATATATCTTAACTTTCATTTCAAGTTTCTTTAGTTATTGTTCCTACAAATTTCAGCTGGATCGGTTTACAAACTCGTGATCTATACGACGTTTACTTATCATAGCACATTCTCAAAATTTTCTCTTTCCTTTGTAAAAATTTTCGTTAGCTGAACTAACAGCTCTGTCGTACGATTGATGAAATGTTGCTCCTAATCACTCTTGATTTATTTACTCTCAACATATTTGAAACCAGCCGAATCGGACCCCTAGATAGTATATCGCTCATATTTCCCGAATTTTTTAAGCAATTGAATTGATATATAATAATTTGCACTTTAAGTTTCTTTATCTACCATTTCAAAAAATTTCACTTGGATCGGTTCATAAACACGCCAGTTATATATGGTTTATTGCATGTTGTCTTAAACTGAACAAATGGGTCTGTCGTACACTTGGTGGCGTTGTGAGCTTTTTCAATTCCATTGGGCTTGAAACATATATGTACTTGTATTTTCCACCCGTTCCTCAAAAAGAGCATAATATCTTCGGCGTGCCGTAGATAATCTGTCCCCACTTGTTGTCTATGTCTCTGTTTTTGTCTTTGTTTTTGAGGTTTCGATTTCCTCATTTGCAAGTCCAGCGACAATATGTACCATAGCAATTATATCGGCCTCACTAGATTGTGCATACATATAGACAGCTCTGAAAAGATATAGTATGTATATGTATACAGTTATCAGCACATTATAAAGCACACCAATTAGAACTCTTAACACCCAACGCAAGAAGCAGGCCAAGAGTCAAGACTATAAACAGCAATTTGGACGCATTACACGGTATTTCGTAATTATTTAATAACAATTTTATAAGTACGATTTTGTTTTTCATTTTCTTTCATATTTTTAGCGAAAAAGCTGTCGATAATGTTAGACGTCGCATATGAATATTGAATGTAAGTTCGAATTTGAATTTGAAATTGAATTTAATTAAAGTTGATTATTATGACAAAATGATTAATTAAGCCAATTTTCGTGACGCCCACTTGGGCCGGGCAAAGCCCGGGGCGAGCCGTGTCGGGCGAGGCAAAAGGCCTAGATACAGGTAAATGTTGTTTCAAATCTGCTATCAGAGAGCTAGGGATGAGCACGTGTCACGAGCGGTTAAGCCCAAAGTCCTTACTTCGGTTTTACGTTCTCAAAAAGATCTGTGGATCTTTGGAAAATTCCGTATTTTCATACATATAGCACTTAGCTAAAGATAACGATATATATCGCCAAATTGGCTTAATGATGGCATAGTATGGATTGAGTTTTGCTCTTTGCTCTTACATAGTTTACTACTTGGAACTGTAAAATTGCTGATCCTACTACCGCTATTCGTAGAGTTTGCTATCAAAACTATCGTATAGTTGAGGAATTATCATTATATTATGTTCCCTCTACAATTTGACAGTTCAGTTCAATTTTTGGAATTCGATAAGACGTCTTATCGTTTTGAACTTAAACATTTTTTTAAACGATTGCTTCGATTACTATCGTTACCAGTTTGAAAATAGTAATAATATTATATACCTAATAAATTATACTAATTATATTCCTCTTTGCAAACTATCAAATTTTTGTTAAAACTAGGGAGTCTGAACATTTTGAGTTTTGTAACTTTTGCTTACCAACTATCGATAGTTCAAAAGTTTTGCAATGTTTAGAAGCATGCAGAGTATTTTATAGGTGTAAAAGTATTTCTAAGTACTTTTATCTGAAATTCTATCGATTTAAACTAAAAGCCACCACAAATGGTATTTGCTTGTTTTTTGTATATCGCAGCCAAGAGCTCTAACTGCAAAATTTTGCCTTATCGATAGTTTAAAATTTGGCAACTATCGATAATTCGACAGCTTTGCGGAAGCAATAACTTAATTTATGCTAGAAAAAGGTAACATTTTAATCTTTGGCAAATTATTTTGCGCTTGGAATTTATCGATAGTTTAATGATATGAACATGCGATATATCGATTTCACAGGCATAAGCGCAGCGAAGCTAAATTAAGCATTTAGGCGGAGAGGTAAGATGTTAGCTGCTTATCAGTGTTAACGATAGTTAAAGCCACTTTAATTTTTTTATAGCAGCTCGTGTCACGTCACGACATGGGCTTTATGCTCTCAACCATCGCTTAGCGCTTACTGCGTACCGCTTGCCCCCTGCCACCTGCCACCTGCCGCTGGCCAAGTGTCGTTGTTAATGATTATTGAAGCTGGCGACATGTCTGCCCGCTAAATTGTTGCTAATGTCGCGCAATAATTCAATGCAAGCGCCTCATAAACAAACAACTTTGTTAACCCCCGAGAAACCAGCGAAGTGGCCGGGGGCGTCGGGGGAGCCACAGAAGTTGCCTCGGCCGTGTAGCATGCCCGCCGCAATCAGTTGCAAGTGTTGAAGTCATAAATCTGCATAATGATCGTGTCTATGTGACACTCACGCCAGGTGCGTGAGTGTTCGTGCGTGAGTGTGTGTGCAATTGGCCCAAAGTGCGTGTGGGTTGTTAACAGCACACGGAAAATTAACCAACAAATGCAATTTGCATAAACAAAAGCCGCCGTCATTTTGGCCTTTCACACGCTCGCCAAAGGTGCGAACAAATCACAAAAGAGAGAGAATAGTTTTTATTACAGGGTAGCCCACAGTTTGTTGTTGCAGTTTCTATAGAGCTTGGAATTTACAGACAACTTTTTGAGCTCAAGTTTTTCTAAAAGAACCCATGAACATAATTAGCTAGTGTTTTTTGCTTTCTTTTTTTCCAGCTAAAAATCTTGAAGAGTTCAAGAATCTCAAGAACCCCAAGAAGTACTTGAAAACATTCTACGGTGGAGCATTGGTTATCGCACTGTCCGGTCAAACAAGATGTTAGCTCAAAATCTTGAAGAATTGAAAACCTTAAGAATCTCAAGAAGTACTTGGAAACATGTTACGCTGGAGTACTGTCCCGTCAAAGAAGATGTTGGGGGTTTGAACCCCATCCCTGTCAAAAGCGAGAACTGAGCCTTCTTCAGTCTGAAACATTAGCACAATATTCCCAATCATAACCACAAAATACCCCACATCAATGGAGGAGTATATAAATAGTGTTAAGACTAGATAGATAATCATTGATAAAGCCCATTTGAACGAAGCTGAAGGAATGGGTCTGTTGTACCATATCGTGGAGTAGGGATTACATTTTTTTAACTCTCCCGGGTCCTAAACATATGCTTCTAAATTCTAGCCCATTTGATCTCCATAAAATTGGTTTTTGCACCACTGGAAAATGGGTATACTTATTAGTAAAATACAGGCGAAAGGCGTCAAGTATCAATGGATCCGATTGTGTATTATAATTGTGTAAAACGATTTATTGGGGTCTCGGTAGAACAGTTGATAGCGCACTGTCCCGCCAAATAAGAGGTGCGAGTTTGAGTGCCGCTCATGTCGATATAGGCATGACCCTCCTAGAAAAACTAGGTTGTGCGTAGGACTTGAAATCCTCCCACGTTAAAAAGATCTTCAATGAAGGAAGCAGAAAAAAAGACAAATAGTGCTTCAGCCTTGACCCAATAGAGTTGTGATGACCATATAATAATAAAACGACTAGCCGTCCATCCGTCTGCTTACCCGTCATATAGTCAAAAAGCGTTACAAGCATTAAAAATACTCACTTAGATATCGAGCTTATTTTAAATTTGCCCCTCAAGAAATACGAACGTATTGATAGATAATATATTTAATCAGGAGAAAACATAACTTTAGTGAATATTTGTTTTTCAAATTCCGAAAATATTGGGATTGACCTAATGATGCTTGATTAGAAACACTTTTAAAATTTCAACAGGTTGTGTCAACATTTTGAATCTGCCCGACAACATTTCAGTAGTGTTTGAAATCCCTTCGAAACTGTCTTCTGGCAACCAGAGACTGGATTCCTATACCCAAAAATACCTATAACTGTTCGTTAGCGTTACAACAAAGAGATTGTCACAAATTGTATTTAGTAATTTATTATAACTTTTTCTTTTTCCAAAAATCGATCAATTTATAATTCGATACAATTGTCAAATTAAGCCCCCGAGTCGTTACGTACGCGCAGTTTGTGCTTTATAAACAAATATTTTGCATTCTGTAAAATCGGGTCCAATCGCTTGATACAAGTATTACACAATCCTATGATTTGCTCCTGAAAATTACCAAAAAATAAAAAACAATCAGAGCTCGAAATTATGCTCGAAAATGATGCAATATCATGTTACAGACTGATACCGTTGCTGCCCCACTCTCTGGGTCTTTGGCTCTATTATTGTTAAATTTATGTGCACATTTTGTGGCACAAGAGGCGGCTTGTGTGTGGGCGTGGCGCACATACTGCTTTGGGCCAAACAATTTAAGATTACAATTATGTTAACATTATTGCATTTAGTTTTGATCAAACTGCAAAGCAAATGAGGAAATTGTTTATTGAAAATTTTGGAAGAAAAACAAGTGAGGAAACATTGACGGAGGTTTTACGAAGATCTTGTAATCCTTTCGATTTAAGAGAACTGTAAAAGAATTCCCAAAGAAGTCTGTTGTAAGATTGTTTTGGATGTTTATATTGTATGGCAAACTGTATAGAAGTAAGAGGAGCAGCGGAATAGCATATGCTTAACTTCCGTGTTTATAGGGGGATTCTTTTGAAATTTGGCGTACTCTTGTGTAATAACTAACTCTAGCAGATTAAGAATCTATAACTAAATAGTTTTGTAATTATAGACGATATGAACAAAAAATCTTTATGAGTCGATATAGATTGTTTCGACAAATATGCTGATGAGAACTTGAAGAAGTCCCTATGCCAAGTTAAGTTAGGATAGATCATATACTGAGGGATTAGTTAGTATAGATAGTGATGGACAGGTGGATAAGCACACAGACGGACAGACAGATGGTCATAGTTCGATTGTTACTTTCTTCTACATTTATCTTCGAGAGGACACCGGAAATGATATGCTATAGAGCTATAGCTACAGGATATAGTTTACAATCATCTGCTTAGTATTTATTATTTACTTTCCAGTCAAATCAAACTGCCGAAGTTGGCATTTGGCCAAGTTGTCCGGGCCATGTGTCATGTTCACGTTCAAATCGTGGCGATGTCGAGCGATAAGGTTTGCCTCTCTTTGATGTGGCAGCCCGCCACATGCGGTGGGTCCCATCGAACCGATTGACTGACTGAAATCAAATTGTCAATGTCTCATGTCAGTGGGATAAGATCTCGAACAGCATCTGTTTAAGTAGCCACATTTTGTATCAGTCAATCTCAATCTCAAACTATCGGTTTGTCTGCAATAAACTTGTCATAAGCTTGAACGAAGTCTTTGATTGACTGATATAAGCATATATATCTATATCTATATATATCTATATGTATTTATGCGTCACAAAAACAAAAACCTCAAATGTTTTTGCTCTCAATTGCAAAATTGTAAATTGCCCCAGCCGACAAATGTTTGGGTTCTTGTTGTATCTGGTTTTCTCGTTCGGTTTTTGGACTCGATTTATGTGCTTCCTGTGCACTCAATTACATTTTCCAGCTATTCGAGTTCAGAAACAATACCCATACAATACCCATATAACATTCTAACGAACCATAAAAATTAATTACAGCGCACAGCCGGCTCAGCATTGACAGCATCCTGTTGCAAGCGGCAGGTTGCATGCCCCAACCAGCCAGACACGCTTCTCGCGGCGGACAGTTTTTGGGCGCCAAAATGTTTGACCAAATTCAGCTAGGGGGTGGCGGCTTTTGGTACTGTTTGTCTGCCCGCCTGTCTGCCAGTCTATCCACCTGTGTGTCTGCCCGCCTGTCCGTCTGTGTCCCACGCGGCATGCTCAGGTCTTTTATGGCATTTCAAAGTGTTGCATAGCGCAATTATAGCTAATCAATGCTGCGTTTTTGACCAAGTGGGGCATGCAGCAGCACAACAGTGTGGCCAGTGTCTGCCAGTGTGGGCCAGTGTGGGCCAGTGTGGCCAGGCATAGGCTTTAATTGCAGCTGTAGCAAATTATAATCACAATTAAATGCGATAAGTGAACGTTTTGCCATTGAAATTGACTGTTAATTTCACTCGGCTGGGGAAAATATCTCTATATTTGCCGCAAATTGACTAAGTTCAGCCCAAAGTAAGCAGAACTCTTGAAAAATATAATATATTTCCTTTCTTTCTTCGAAATATTTTCGAAAATTTATGGTAGTTGGACATAAATTGGTTTTTATGGCTCTTACAGTAACGTTTTCTTTGTTGATCTAGGAATTAACGTATATATATAAAACCCGCTACAATTCTATATCTTTATTTAGACAAAGAACAAAAAAACTCTGGAGAAACATCTAAGATGGTATATAATCTTAGCTTAGTGGTGATTTTGACACCGATGACAGGGAAGCTCCCGGTCGAACGGTCCATGTCGAACGGTCCAAGAATTAACGGTATCATTGGGCATAATTCAGAAACAAGGAAATGCGGTGGAGGTGAAGCCGCATCGCATCGTCACTGGCGTTGAAAAGTGGATCCATTACGATAATAATGGATATCCAGGCCACGCATAATGATCATCGCCAAGACCTAATATCCATGCTTATGCTCTGTATTTGGTGGGATCAGCAGGTCGTATTATTATGTAATATTATGCTTATTATTATTATGAGCTCCTGAAACCATACGAGATTGTCACGGGGAAAGTATACGGACGACAATTGATGCGTGTGAGCCTAGCGTTGCAAGAAAAATGGCCGCAATTTTCGGATAGACATCAACGCTGGGCCACATGTTAGTCGGGTCCTTAAAACTAACTTGTATACACTTCGTTGGGAAATCCTACCCCACCGGTTGTATAGCCCAGACATTGCTTCTTCCGATTACTTATCTTTATCTTTTCCGATTGATGGCTCATAGGTGGACCACCACTTCTTACGAGGAAACAAAAAATAGAATGATACATCAATAGGCGAATTGTACTTCCGAGCTAGTATCTACTAACTCCTTATATTTCATATTTATTATTATTATTATGTGGCTATAACAACCCTATCGGGTCACAACCTGAATCATCTTCCTCTGGCGAGGCTTTTTGCTTTTTTTCATTGAATACTTATTTTTTTAAAAATGGGTGGATTTCAAGTCCT
>JBANCY010000388.1:8862-32645 GCA_037040045.1 Phorticella flavipennis | reverse complement strand
CACTGCCAACCGAATAGTTCGGGTTAAATAAGGGGCTCGAAATTTGTTTTTGACAGTCCCACAAAATGCAATTATGCAAATGAACAGAAAATATTTTCAATTTACACTGCACAGCCAAATGCGCATATATTCATAAGGTGCAAGTGTAATAGGGATGAGCTCAAAGCGACAACTGGGGCCACTTGGGAATGGGAACTGATTTAAAATGTATTCAAGCTCACGCAGATGAAAAGGGAAAACGATATGAAAAATGTATAATTTTGGAACTTTTTTCTAAATATTATTTATTTATTGTAGATTATCTAATAATATATTATTTTGGTAAATTTAGCTTTAGTTCAGAATGAAAACTTGAGCAAATACATAGTTGTTGATTGAGTGAAAATTTTGGCTCGGATATGATATTCTAGGGTACTTTTATACCATAGTTTATGCAAATGTATGCAGAATGTAGTATGTAAGACGAAGGAGGCGTGGGAGCATCAATAGCCGGGTCGATTTAGCCCTATCCGTTTGTCTGTCCGTCCGTGTGAGCGCATGGATTTTCGAGATTATAGAAACCAGAGACTTCAAATGAATTCGACACGAAGATCCGTGTATAGCACATACATATCAAGCTCTGAGATTTCGATGATACCATGATAGAGCGGTGTGGGTTCGAGTCCCACTCAAGCACTTAGCTTGACCCTACTAGAAAAACTAGGTTGTGGCATAGGATTTGAAATTCACTCACGTATAAAGACGTATAAAGACAAATAGTGCTTCAGACTGTCACCCGATAGGGTTGGTCATATAATAATAATAATTTTGAAACACCCCTCCATTTTCACGGAAACTGACGAAATATGTCTATCAGTCACAATTATTAAGCAAGTGTCATTATACAGAAAAAGGCATCCAACATTTTTTTCCATCTTAATTGGGTTCATCAAAATAAATTAAAACCTTATATTTTCTACAATTTATACTCCTTAAATGTGAGAAATTCCTCGTATGGTTTAGGAATTCATAACATTTCACCCGTTAGAATAGAGGGCTGAGCACCACTTAAGTGGGATTGTGGCCTAAAGTAGAAGGATAGTTTCACTCAAATTTGTATCAGCCAACTTAGAACGTGTCCTGTAAATAATCTTTATAAAGTTCTTGCCTTATAGTAATTATATTGATGGATCATGGGTCAACCAGCAAAAGAACAGGAGAAATTGTTTCCAAAAGTGGAAATGGGCAAGAGAAGTATCCGATATAATACTAAAGAGATGCTTCCGAGCAAAATCAATCTAGTTTGGGCTCGCTTAGGGAAAATTCTCAAATGGTAGAGTTCAAAAGACTGAAAATACTATACATTTTGGGTGACTTGTATTTAGATCCAAATCGATGCAGATTTGATCGAGATATTATAGTTCAGAATCTGGTTAGGGTTATCAGTATCAAGGGCAGATTGAAAAAGTTCTAACTCATAAGTCTCAGGAAGTGCTTATAATCGAAATCAGAAGTACAGAGCGTGTGGACGAAGATAAATCCATCAGGCAGGAGACCAAAAATACCTAAAAAAACGGATTTCGAGTCGTTCAGACATTGCTGAAGATTGCAACCTTCGGAAAACAAAACAAACAAAGTAAACTAGAGAAAATCGGAATAGTTATCGCCATATTGCGCCGATCCGAAGTCTAAGAAAGTTACTTTCAATCCCTTAATCAAAGCAAAAATTACCAAAAATACTTGAAAAAAAAAAACGGATTTCGAGTCGTGCAAACTTTGCTTAAATATTGCAACCTTCGGAAAACAAAACAAACAAAGTAAACTAAAGAAAATCGGAATAGTTATCGCCATATTGTTCCAACCAGAAGTCTGAGAAATGAACTGCCAAAAATGTAATTCAAAGCAAAAATGGGGAAAAACGTTGGGTTTTCTCCAACTTAGAAACTGCTCCAAGGTAACAAAGTAGCAGTCACAGTGAGTCACTGTGTTAGGTAACACAGGTCACACCCTCGCCCAACTCTAGGGCGAAATGCGTGAGATGCGTTTGTATTAAAACAATATGATAATTAGGCTGCCAGTTGAAGCTCTGCGGAACTCATATGGTATTTACACCAAAAGTGCAACTCGAAAATTGTGGGATGCTTTAATTGTTGTTTCAACGATGGCGTAATTAGCCAATATTGTGCTATAGCTCTATATATATAGTTTTGTTGTTGTTATTGTTACGGCTCGAGTGTTGTTGGCCCAGAGCCTGGCACAAACAAAAATATTTACCATCCTCGCAGAGTTTATCCTTGGACGTAGACGGAGTCGTAGTCGCAGTCGTAGTTGTATCTGTGTTAAGTTAATTGGCAGCCATTGTTGGGCTGAACTTGGGCAGGATCTCCTTAGTCCTCGTCGTCCATTGCGATAATCAATTCGATATTGTATTTGCACCAGCTAATTGACTGAATTACGACTATGTGCGGATTGGTAAATATCTAATTAAATGCGAAATTAATAGCTCAGGGCACAAAACGTATTAGCCAACAGTTCCGGCTAACGATGTGCACGCTTTGGCCAAAGTATTTATCCGGAAATGAAATCAATTCCCACTCTGGTTTGTAGTTTTAGTGCAGCTCGTTAAAGCAGTATAAAAAGCGCCAAGGACCTGAGATTCTACGGAAATACGTTTATTATTTGGAAACTCAAAAACGATCCGTTTAGATTCTATTTAAACGGACTCGGACTTTTTATACCCTGATCCCAATTGAAAATTGTTATGAAGGGTATATTAAGTTTGTGCAAATGTATGCAACAAGCTGAGGAAAAAAGGTATATATATTCTTGATCAGCATCAATGGCGGAGTCGATTTAGTCGTCCGTCCGTACGTGTCAACGCATTGATTTTTGAGATTATAAGAGCTAGAGACTTCAGGCCGTGAGCTTCATGCCGTCAATACACATATCAAGTTCCAAGGTACCACGGTTCGGTGATACCACGTCCTCTTCGCACGATAATCGATAAATTCGTTTCTCGATAAGTTGCTATAACTTTGGCATTTATTAAGCTATCGACTCCAAATTTGGTATATAGGGTGATAATTAGAAACTGCAGAATGGAATTTCTCAAAATGTTGAAAGACCCCTCCGTTTTCCAGTGATAATGGTTATGACGATGTCTTCAATTATTCCTAGAAATTTCAGAATGATCAGATCATAAACACCGAAGTTAAATGGCAAGAGGTGAAAAATGCATTATATCATCTAGCGTTTATCACTAGGGGTTCGAAATTCCTCATAAAGCATTTTCTCAAATTTTTGATGGCACTCTCCCCTCCCCCACAAATCAAAAAAAAAAAAAATTGATAACAGGTGAATTTTTTGATTTTGAACAAGATTTTCATTACACGTATTTAGAATTCTATTTTGAACTTATTAAGCGGTATTTCGCGATTCTAACTGCATTGCACTGTTGGGATCAGGGTATCTCGTAGTCGAGCTCATTCGACTAAAGCCCTCTAACTTGTTTTGTTTTAAATTACTCATAGTTTGCGTATCAATTAATCAATCAGTCGTATATATAATCATTTATAAAGCGGCCTCGTATTACCCGGGGCTATTATAAAGTATCAAATATGTTTTATTTGAGTAATTTAAAATGATTTAAACGCATTTAGTTTGTTTAGCAAAAATGTTCATAAGCCCATAATTCATTTGAAATTAATTATGATGTCGTCAGCCATATGAATGAAAGCAAACATAACAAAGCCATTTGATCAAATGCAAATATATAGTTGCAATTTTGCATTTGAATTTTATTTGACAAGCCTATAAACTAATTCAATTCCATATAAATAAATCGACTAATTGCCCTTGCAGATAGCTAATCAACAAATTTCCAATTGAACAATTTAAGGATCTGCAGAACTATTATGCAATATGTTATTAAATATCGGACTTTGCCGTAAATTTTCAGAAGTCAAGATAACACTTCGGTGTTTATGAGCCGATTGTTACGAAGTTTTTGGGATTCAAATCATTATTATAAGTATTGTAAAAAATATAAGTACGGACGGGCAGATGGATATGGCTTTATCGACTCGATTATTGACGCTGACCAAGAATATATTTAATGTTACATACATTCCAACAAAACTATTAGACCATTCTTCCCATTTTTCAAATGGGATCATGGTATAACAAGAGACAGCTCTTCAGTTAGGTCCATATTGAATGCTGCCAGTGTATATCTAAGTAAACAGGCTAATAAGTTTTTAGCCCCCTTAAAATCACAACTTAAACCTCATGAAGTTGGGACAATGGCGTAGCTCATGAAGACCCATGAAATCCTAATCCTGAATTTGAACCTAAATTCAAAAAGCTCCAGGGCAACGACTGGATCTGCCAAGCAACTCTAAAAGCTCTCGCATCTATCATCTTATATTTAGCGCTATGCTAAGAGTCTTACTAAAGCGGTAGAAGCGGACACCTAGTCGTATCGACCGATAAGTCTTTTACCATCATTATCAAAAATTCCGTTTACGAAATTGGGAGTTTATAAATGAATCATAGACTCTACCTAACCATCAGTTTGAATCTCGAGAGCACTATGGCACCGTGGAGCAGATCCTATGTGCTCATATAGAAGCCAAATCTGTGCAAGAAAGTCAAAGTATGCAAATCCCGGCCAAGCGACGAATTACCTGATACTTTCATAACTCTTCCTTAGACCGTGACCTCCAATTGCACCAGCAAGGAAGACACTCAAGTGTTCGGAGCCGGAGATAGCGCAAAAGACTTGCAACTCGCTTAAACCTTTGGCAGCGCATAAAGAATAATAATAATATAATACTTTAATCTATAGTCTTATAAGATTCCTTGCCAAGCTACCTTTAGCTATACGAATTCAACACAAAATATAAAAAAACCACTTTAAAGTCTTAAGGAAACTGGTAAAAACTTTCGCACAATGATTGAATTTGTTGGCCACAATTTGATAGCAGCAAAAAAGGATGTGTGATTTCTGACAGACGCCTTAAGGACTTTGTTTTGACTTGTGCCCTGTCTGCCCCGAAGTCAAGTCAGGACTAGGTGCTGCAGAAGGCCCTGTAATATTGGTCTAACAATAGAAAATCAATGAAGCTGCTCAACAGCAGCGCAAATTGAAAAAGGAAACTTTTGATAAGGCAAAATCGCAATAATGCAGCAAATCGAATTTCGAAAATTTTAAGTAATTTCATTCGAGCTGCATCCGCTTGGCCA
Organism: Phorticella flavipennis; assembly: GCA_037040045.1. Lineage (NCBI taxonomy): Eukaryota > Metazoa > Arthropoda > Insecta > Diptera > Drosophilidae > Phorticella > Phorticella flavipennis. The sequence continues at coordinate 27,422 of JBANCY010000388.1, read as the reverse complement.
GGCATCCCCAGGAATCCCTATGACTTCAGCTCGAACAACAAGACCTCGTAGCATATCGAGTACATATAAGGATATGTTAAGGACATTGTATGCTGGCTGGAAAGAGATAAGCAGGAGCAGGCTAAGAGGCGATGCCAATAACATTAGGATTTCGTTAATTAGTGGGTGGTTTGCAGCGAATTAAAGTGCTTTCCGGCTGGCTGGTTGCCTCTCCTAAGCCCCACCACATCGGAGGAGGGAAGGCTTATTAATTATGCCAGCCTTTGCTTCCCCAAGGGCCAAGGGGGGCGTGCTGCTTTGTGTTTGTGCAACGTGACGTATGAGCAATCAATTGTGCGTGATATGTGCAAATCTCAGTGGGCAAACCCCAAACAACACATCCCAAGACCCCAAACCCCCATCACCCAAGTTTCTGTGAAATGGGAAAATGGAGGGCAATTTCATAAGGTAAAGCAGCTCCATTAGGCTGAACGCTTTACAGGGTATATGCAGGCATTTTAATTGCTTTTCAGTTGCATTGGCCCATTTGGTTAGATGCACTCGCCCAGCTTTTGTTACTTAAGAGCAAGTCAAAAGTGGCAATTAGCTCGGCGAATCTAAAGGCAATATGAATCAGATTTATATATAGTAGCTTTAGCTCATTTTATGCTCCAATCTGTCATAATGACAGCCTATTAGATGCAATCGCTTGACTCTTGATAAAACATTTATATCAAAATGCAGCTGCAGATATAAAATTTAAGTGCAATTGTTTAAATAAATTCCCACATAAACCAACAATTTGCCGCAGGCTTAATTTATTATTGTGGTAAAATGTGCAAAATGACTTTTCGGAACGGAAGACAATTAAACATTTATGATGACTTTTGTGGCACAATTTGTGTTGCCATTATGTGGCGCAATTCATTTGTTCGGGGCCTTTTTTTTTTTTGGGTTTTGGAAAAATTTAAAAATTTATCAGTTGATCTAGGTCTAAAAACAAGATAGAGTGCTGCAGTGGAAAGTGCTCGACTGCGGGAATACCCTGATCCCAACTGTGCAATACAGTCAGAGGCTGCCGTCCTCCCCTTAGGTGCCTTTTTACACTTTTTTGCGAATAGCTATATTTATTATCCGATCGAATTGAAACTTTTAGTGTGGGTTTACAACATATTTCAGAATACTTGTTAAGAATCTAATTTTAAGTCCATAAATTACACCGGTTATGAAATTACTTTTATACGCGGGGAGCGTGGCATCAAAAATTTCAGAAACTGAATTTAGCACATCATCTATGCAAACCTACAAGCCAAATTTCTTGCTAGCTCTAGCTATAAATTATGACTTTGGACCGTTTTCGGCAACTTCTTATTAGAACTTTGTTATTTATGATCCGATCATTCTGAAATTGTAAGGATTGGTTGATGACATAGTCATAAACATATATTCTGATAACGGAATTATTATGATAACTATTGTAGAAAATATAAGCACTTATTTATTGGGGGACCAAATTAGGATGATAAAAAATTCTTCTGAATAGGGTCAAAAACTTTTGCATAAAAATTGTGGCTGTTAGACACACTTCGTTGTTTTCCAGCAAAATGAATGGGTGTATCAAAATGTTTGAAAATTTCATTCTGGAGTTTCTAATCATGACCATATATATCGAATTTGGTATTGATGGCTCTATAACTGTTATGGCAATTTTATCGAAAATTGTTTTTATCGATTTTTGGGCGAAGGCGGCGTGGCATCACCGACATGTTAGAACTTGATATGTGTATTGTATCACGGATCCTCATACCGCGTTGAATAATTTTATAATTTGGAAAATCAATGCGGTCACACGGACGGAAAGACAGACGGACGGACTGAGAAAGCTAAATCGACTCTGCTATTGATCCTGGTCAAGAATATATATACTTTATTTAGTCTACCAGGCCTCCTTCTTCTATTCCTTCTAGATTTGCACAAATTTAATATACCCTTCATATCGATTGGGATTAGGGTATAAAATAGACCATAAAACAAAAACACTAAACTGTTGCTATTCAGCATGATTTTGTATAGATAAGACAAAGGCGTCACTTCAAGGGATCAAAAAGAATGATGTTAAAACAGAAAGAATTATGAAAGGTTTTTAGAAACAGAAATAAGGAAATACTAGATTTTACAAGCTGAAGATTTTATACTCTTTTCGTAAATTTTGCAATAGTTTACATTCTGCTGTCTTGTTCATAGGATATTTTTATATTCCATTATTCAGAAGAGCTTAAGGCCTATAAAATATCCTAAATGTCTTCAATAGTTTTGTCCATTAAACGTGGAATTGGCAGGATATTTGGTGGTTATAAAGCTATATTATATAACTGTTGAATCCTTTTGAAATTTGGTGTAACGTTATATAATATAGAGTTTTGATAATCTGCAAAATTTCAATCTAATAACAGGTAATGTGTACAAAAGAGACTTTCATGTGTTTGGTAATAAATTAAAATAAATTTAGCAGACAAATAACAATCCCAAGTTACATTACGATTGCAAAAAAACTAAGGGACAAGTTTGTATATACAAATCGCATGACCATGCTGGAGATATAATTTGGGGAGCTTGAGATGCTTGTATCTATGAATTACAACCTTATGCATAATATTAATATATGGTATATAAGTATATCTGCTTTGAAATAGCGATTTTTGTAAGTCTATTTTATTTAGGAGAAACATTTTTGGAAGTTTTTTGGATTAGTAAGATTTTTGTTCTTGAAGGTTAATAGGTTGATCTTGACAGGCAGTTGGGTTGACAGACGTACTTTTATGCACATGATCAGATGGGATGCAAATATATTATGAGATACATACAATCACATAAATGTTAGTCAGTTAATTTAAGGATCCCCTTCACCAACGCCTCTGCCACGCCTTGTGTGTGGTTCTCCGCTTAATCGAAAACAAAACAGAACCAATTGATTTGTGTTTTTCATGCAACAAATATTGATGTATAAACAAGCTCATGAATACATATATTTATATGGGGATGCTAGCTTACATATATAGTACATATAGGAAGGGATTTGTGCAATATTTGCATTTGCTGCTCAAATTGAGCAATAGCTTTTGTGTTCTCAGTCCCAGTTGTTTCGACTATATGCTAACCCGTCTCTTTCTATGCTTTTCTTTTACTCTTTAACTGGCTTTAACTGTACATCTGCCTGCATAGGGATTTTCTAACTGAATGCCTCTTCCCGTCGCCCACACGTCCGTACGAGTTGCCGTGGGAACAGAAAACGATATGGGCCATTGTATTTGGCTTGATGATGTTTGTGGCCATTGCGGGTAATGGCATTGTGCTCTGGATTGTTACAGGTAAGCTCTCAAATCAGACAAATAGCTCCATATATATATGGTATATAGTATATAGTATATTCCGGCTATGGCAATTGCAAACTGCTGAATTTCCAATTGCCAAGTTGTGGGCTTAAAGCGTAGAAGGACTTTAAGTGCAGATCGCGTATACGCCGCGTGACCACATCGATTGCTTCGACTGCTGCGACTGTGTGTCCGTGTCCGTGTCCGTGCCGTGTCCGAGGCCCTGTCCGTGTCCCCGTCCGTGTCCGTGTCCGGCTCCAGGCTTAGTCGCCGTCGCCGTCGCCGCCGGAGCACCACTAATATCCGGCAGCTCTTTGTCTTTGCTGTCACGTTTCGAATTTTTGGCCATTGCAGGGCATCGCAGCATGCGCACGGTCACAAATTACTTTCTGCTCAACCTAAGCATCGCCGACCTGCTGATGTCCTCATTGAACTGTGTCTTCAACTTTATATTCATGTTGAATTCGGATTGGCCATTCGGCGCGATTTATTGCACCATCAACAATTTTGTGGCCAATGTAACGGTGTCGACATCCGTCTTCACGCTCGTCGCCATCTCCTTTGACAGGTGAGTCCGAAATGCCAAAACATTATCTTAGCAATATCCTCGAACGTATGTCATGTATCCTGCAGATATATTGCCATTGTGCATCCGCTAAAACGTCGCACGTCACGCCGCAAGGTGCGCATCATACTCGTCCTGATCTGGGCTCTGAGCTGTGTCCTTTCGGCGCCATGTTTGCTCTACTCCAGCATCATGACAAAGCAGTAAGTAAAGTGTTTGAAATATCCTCGAGTCTAGTCCGCAACAGTTTGTACCGACTGACTGACAAACTGGCTTATCAAACTCCAGCAACTGTGACTACTGTTGCTAGCCTCCAACAGCCCGCGCAAAGCCGTCTTCCCCGTGGTTGCTAGGAGTCATGAGAGCTTTACAAAGTCAGCTTCCAACAGGCAGCATATTTTGTTTATTCTCACCTGGCCCCCAAACCCAAACCCAAACCCAAGTCCCAACCTGCCCACCAATGTAATAAACATAAAGAACTTGTGTAAGCCGTAGCTCAAGATATTTACACGTAGATATTTTTCGCACTCGCATCACCTGCTGTGACGCCAGCACCGGCTCTGCCCGGGATGCCCGGTCTGCAGAGCCTGCCACCAGCTCATCGATTGGCCGTTGCATGCCATGTTGCCTACCTACATTTGTCTTCTGCCAACATGTTGGCCATTTTTATACTCTATCTAAGAGTATATTCACTGTGTCCAAGAGTATGTGATGCATTGAAGGAATGCTCGTAGAGCCCCAAAAGTTACATTCAGAATGGTCAGGAGGACAAAAGAAATCGATTATATGAATTCGTTATATAACCATAAATCAGGTTTGCCTATATTTGCCTTTTTTTCCAACGTATTCTCCTGAAAGCTTACATTCTCACTACATTTGTTATTATCTACCGCTCCACCAAATTTCATAATAATCGGACATCTTTATCATATAGCTGCCATATAAACATAAATGGTTTTTGCACTTATTTTCCATGTTTTCTAACGTATTGGACTAAACGTTTATAGACTTCCATGATTTGTTTTTATTTACCGCTCCACCAAAATTTATAAGGATTGGACTGCTATATTATTCATCTGGCATATAAACATAAATCGGCTTTCGCCATATTTCCCTTGTTCTTCAACGTATTGTACTGAAAGCTTACATACTCCCAATAATCTTTATTATCTTCCGCTTCATCGAATTTCATAAGGATCGAACTTCTTTATCATATAGCTGCTATATAACCATAAATCGGTTTTGCACATATTTCCCATGTTTTCTAAAGTATTGGACTGAACTTTTATATACTTCCATGATTCGTTATTACTTACCGCTCTATCAAATTTTATAAGGATCGGACTTCTATATCACATAGCTGCTATATAATCATAAATCGGGTTTTGCCCATATTTCCCAAGTTTTCTAAAGTATTGGACTGAACGTTTATATACTTCCATGATTCGTTATTATTCACCGCTCCAGCAAATTTTATAAGGATATGTTATCTTTATCATATACTTGCCATATTACCATAAATCGATTATTGCCCATATATACCATGTCTTCTAACGTATTGGACTGAACTTTTATATACTCCAAGGACTCGTTATTATATCGCTATCTTCAAAAAGAGTATGAAATCTTCGGGGGGCTCAGAATTCCTTGCTTGTTTCTGTTGTTCTTGTGTTGTTGTACCACCTGTCTGTGCAGGCGTCGAGTCGAGCACCTGAATCTAAACAAGCTGAGTAGCTTTCATTTGAATTTTACGCAAATTTTGGTACTTCAATAAACCAAACGGGCACATTGACTTAATAGAATTGAAGCATTTTTTATTTAGACCAAATGCCAAGGCATAAAAGACACTCGACATAAAACGTTGCCAGGGGTAATAGACGCAACAGACGTGCCAGGCTCAGGATCTGATAAATGCGTATTCATATGAAACATGAAATATGTTCGGGGCGAGAGGAAATGTGTAGCATCTACCATACGTAGGACCAGAGACTATGGCAGCAAATATTCAATTAATATGCATAGAGATGATCGAATTTGTAATTTATTTCCCAGAATTGAGCAGAGACATATTTGCGAATGGTATGTTAAGAGGCGTGTTGTTAGGAGACCGAGAGACCTTTTGCAGGCAGAACAAACACAAATGGAGCTTGAGGAATTTCATAGTTGACTTAAGAGCAATTATTTCTAAGGAAAAATTTCAATGGGAAATTTTTTGAAAATATTTTTAAATACGTGTAGGTTCATTCAACTTAAACTGCTGCTGAGACGGAATCCTTATACACTCTATATGTGAGACTCAATTAAACTTGACAAGAACCCATGAATTTCATACATTTTTAGGAATTTCCAATAGGTCAAATAATGTCTGTGCTTTTGCTTGGAAGCTATCGAGGAATTGGTACTTAGGTCCTCAGGATTTATAATAGAAATCTTGGATTAAAGAAATATATCAAATTCGCTGCATATCAAATAGAAAACTTGTTGTTTCCCGAAGACAGATTCCTTCACCCACCAGCTGCTGTACTTATATTAAATTAGAAAATAATAATCCATTATTTTTGCTTAAATCGAAGGCTTTATTTAGCTCAGTTGGAATTATCCAGTGCAACATTTGGCTCAAAAGCTTGCTGCCGTTTTGTTGATAACTTCATTATGCCCCTCTCATAGAAAACCTGTCTCTAGTAGCTATTGGCAAGAGAAAACTAGGACAATCAATTTTCAGAAGCTTTTCTTGGAGCCAAACAGACAGGAAAAGATAATAATTACTTGGTGTAACGCCCAGAAGATCGAATACTCTTTTATAACTATAGATTATGTATTTTTTGGAATTATATTAGGTCTAGTTGAAAACAGTGCATTATAAAATGTAACATTTTTGCATTAAAATGGGAGCTTTATTTACCAAAGCTAGAATTATATTATTTATGTTAAAAAGGGTAATTTTCTTCGTTAACTTGTTGCCATTTTGACGATAATTCTACTATGCCTCTCTCAGAGAAACCTTTGTCCCCATTGGCAATAAATTGGTAAAATCGATTTTCAATCTTCTATTTTCAAGCATTCACCAGCCAAATCATTGCCATAAGGAATGGATGGTAATTACATGGTACGAGGTTTGGACTATTAGGTGTATGCCTAAGAACCCCCAAACAAGCGCCTCCAAACGAGTCTCTAGCGATGAGTGTGGTCTGTGAGTGTGTGTCCTTATGAAACACAATTTTCCTGGTGTTGGCAAAAACTGGGCGCTTCTGGCCGATTGCTTCCTTCAAACGTTGGAATTGAAATCCGAATTGAAAGTTTAGCCGTAGTGGAAGAGTTCATAGTGGATGATTCCGTCAATCCTGGCTTAGCGATTCCATCTGCCGACTGACCAGTCACCATCCGATTCAGATATGGGTTGATTTTGTTACAGTTCAGCGACTCGCAGAAGGAGTCAGGGCACCCATATTTCTGATTTTTTTTTATCTAACTAGTGTATCCTAACAGAGCTTACAGGATGGTCAGACTCGACAATTTTCATTATTCTATCGACATCATCTTTTACATGAAAAATGTTACTGTTTCAGGACCATAAATATTCACATTTTCAGCTTCCTAACATGCATTTTCGCCATTATCGAAGTGAAATTGTAGAATATGGCGGATTTTCTTCTTGCTGATGTCCATCATTGACATCCGTTCATACACTACTAAGTCAATAGATCAACATAGCCCCCATTATGTATTTAGTCCAAAATATCTTCTTTCTAACGATATATATCCAATGTCGCTTATATATCTCGAGATACAGACCACTTAAGCCACTAAAAAATTCTTTATATGCAAACATACATTTTGGCAATCTTTAAATCTGTTTTATGTCACTTTAAAGATATAAACATAATTGTTAGCCTTACATATATACCAATTGTTTATTTTTAGAACAAATTCCAATAAATCGTTTTGCTGACAATAATGTCTAATAAATTTCGAACTTCAATTGAAACCAACTCACAGACAGACCGCAAATTGTTTTTCCCAGATTTCTCGAAATTATTTACACTTCGATTACTTTCAGAAAATATTGAGATTCTCAATAATTTGACCACTTTTGCTTGGTTGGAAAGCTATTTTTAATTAAAATTTGCACTGGAAAGTCGAAGACTACAAGTCGAGCGACAAAAGTTCGATATTAATTTTTCGATTTTTCATAAAATTTCATTGAATTTTTTCTTATTTTACATTTTAACCGATTTATGCGAAATTTTAGCATTTTCTGTCTGACATTTTGACATTAAAATCAAATGAAATACGGGGTAAAATCATTGGGTTCCCAGTTAACCGGGGCCACAACAAGCAGGTGACAGTCACAGGCACTTTTGAATGGGTCGAGTGGAGCTCCTCGAGGTTGGAGCTGGGGGCTGTGGGATTGGGAGTTGCATTGTTATTGGCATTCGGCTGGTTGGCAACGTTCACCGAATTCTTGTTAATGGGAGGGCAGCTCTTTTAAGTGCCAAATTTTGTCAAATTAGGTTTTCAATTTGCCATCAATGAAATTCCCGTTTAAAAGGTGCAAAGCGTCGGTATTTACACCTGGACAACTTTTTTGTGTTGTTTAACTTTTTGGGCCAAAAACGTTCAGCTTCCCCGTAATTATATTTTATTGAAATGCAAAAAGTTCAGTATGGAAAATTCCGGTTCAAGTTTTGTTTACCGTAAAATTTGTAGTAATTAAGAAGATTGATTTATGTTCACTCCCCCAACAGCTACTACAATGGAAAATCCCGCACGGTTTGCTTCATGATGTGGCCCGACGGACGTTATCCCACATCCATGACGGATTATGTGTGAGTATTTACCGGGTATTTGCAGCATCAAACAGCCTAATTGACCAGATGATACCTTTGGCAGCTACAACCTGACCATATTGATACTAACCTACGGCATACCGATGATTGTCATGCTCATCTGCTACACGCTGATGGGACGAGTGCTCTGGGGCAGCCGTTCGATAGGCGAAAATACGGACCGTCAGATGGAATCGATGAAGTCGAAACGTAAAGTGGTTCGCATGTTTATAGCGATTGTATCGATATTCGCCATTTGCTGGCTGCCATATCATCTGTTCTTCATCTATGCGTACCATAATAACCAAGTGGCATCCACAAAGTATGTGCAACACATGTATCTGGGTTTCTACTGGCTGGCCATGTCGAATGCCATGGTTAATCCTATCATATATTACTGGATGAACAAGAGGTGAGCACTTGAAGTTAACTTTTTATAGCTGACAGATGGAAAGTGGTTGATAAGCAATAAACGATGATCAGACCTTATGAGAGGGGGCTGAAAAATTAGATTTCAGCTTTATATTTTTTTGAGAGTTGAATCAACTAGGAAATTCAAGCTAGTTTTTAGCAAAATGGTGGTGCTGAGCAGATAACATGAAAAACTACAAGATACTGTTTCTTGGGATTGGCAAAATTGCTTGTGACTTTTTCGGGCGGGAAAAAGCACAATGAAAATATTGTTTAAACAATTGGAAGAAAATTTGTATCCTTTAACATATGAATTATTAAATTCAGACCCTATCGATGTAGTCTTTAGTCTATCATAATATCTCAGAATATCTCGTTCATAGGTAATTGTTTAAAGTAAGATAATTTACAAATCATAATATGTTTCTAGGTAATTTCTGACATTATGTCTTTTTATAAGGATTAAACTCAATTCAAAGCCTATCGATGTAGTCTTGAGTCTATCATAATATCTCAGAATATCTCGTTCATAATTGTCAACTTTTTTAACGATTGTCTTTAAAAATTCTCGAAAGAAAAAGAATTTCCAAAAATTTTAATGGGAAATTTCTCTATTTTATGCTTTTTGTAAGGTTCTTCAATTATTTAATGACCTATAATAATGTTTCAATCGTAACAGGATGAAACTCAATTCATAACATTGGATTACGTCAGAAAAATGGTAGTACTGCGCTTTTAGTCTTCAAAAAATAGCGAAAAGTAGATATAAAAACAACTTTTGATTTTGATCGAAAATTTATATTGAATATTTTTCCACTAAAAATGGTGGAAACTTTATGGTATGACAAACAAAATAGATATAGATAAAAATGTGAAAACTCAGTTGAAAAATTGAAAACATTTTTAAAGGCATAAAACTAAAATTGTTCGTTAAGTTCCTTTAAAAAATTTTCAAATGCAATCGCAATGGGTCAAAATGCCGATGCATGAAACGATTCATGCCCAAGAGATTTTCAGGAGATTTTCAGAAAATTACGGAAAAGCGTTGAGCTGCAAAGAGGCTTAATTGTTCTTCTACTTTTTGTTCCTTTCGCCCAGGTTTCGGATGTACTTTCAACGTATAATTTGTTGTTGTTGCCTGGGCCTAACACGCTATCGATTCGACTCACCCAAGAGCCGATTGACCAACAAAAACAGCTCCAATCGGCACACAAGAGGTAGGTAACCAGTGCGGCTAATGTGTGCTCGGCAATTCTGAATCATGTAATTCTCCTAACCCTCCCCCAAAAATCCGGACTGTGCAGCCGAAACCAAGAGCCAGTGGAAGCGGAGCACAATGGAAACGCAAATCCAGCAGGCGCCCACCACATCGTCTCGGGACAGGCCGACCGGCGTAGGGGCGCAGGGGCTCAACCATCACGCTGTGGAGTGCATCATGGAGCGTCCGGCGGATGATAACAGTTCGCCCATCTGTCTGTCCATACAGAATAGCGCCGGTGAGCGGCAACGTGTAAAAATCAAATATATCTCGTGCGATGAGGACAATAATCCCATCGAGCAAGAGCACGACTCCAGCAGCGGCAGTCACGGGCACAGTCACAGTTACGTGCACAGTCACAGTCACAGCCACAGTCACCATCGCAGTCGCAGCCACGGGATGCCCATACAACAGCTGTGATGGGCGCAAGCCTAAAATTTTCAGTGGTTTCGGAACTAAAAGCGTGCAGCATTTCAATGTAAATACGAAATACGAACAAAATCGAATTTGTGGTTGTCAGCGGAGATTTTAACGAAACCAAAAAACACAGAAAACAAGTAATAAAGTATTATCTTCGGCACACCGAAGATTTTATACTCTTTTCGAAACTTAAATATAATATAATATATTGTATATAAAATATAATTGTCCTTAATTGTTTATAAAAGTGTGCGAGATTTCATCCAATAGCTAAATGACAGCTATGTTATATAGGTTTCTGATCTTTGTGAAATTTGGGGAAGCAAAATATAGTAAAAAGTCTTAAGTGTGTGTGAACTTTCAATCTGATGACTTGTAAAACAGGGTAGTACGGCAGCTCTATGATATAATAGTCCAATCTTTATGAAATTTGGTGGATGAATAAATAAGAAGAATCTAAAGGGTGTTTGAATTTTCAATCTTTAAAAACATGGATATTATGGGCCTCGGTGGATGAATGGATAGCGGACTGTCCCGCCAAACAAGAGGTGCGAATTTGCCCCTCCTATAAAAACGAGGTTGTGGCGTAGGATTTGAAATCCACCCAAGTAAGTAAAAGCAAAAATGAAGAAAAATAGTGATTCAAGCTTTGACCCGAGAGGGTTGTTATGGCCATATAATAATAATAATATCCTGATCCCATTTGAAGGCTATAATAGCATTGGACTGAAAGCCTACATACTCCCAAGATTTGTTATTATCTACCGCTATCTTTATGGGGCCTCGGTGAACCAGTGGATAGTCCAATACTTATTAAATTTCTTGGAAAAGTAGATAATATAAAATCTTAAGGGTATGTGAACTGTGAACCCAAATATTAAATACCGATAGAATCGACTTTGGTTATTTAGCTATATGATCTAGTGGTGAGAACCGGAGGGTTTCCGTAAATTTTCATTTAAATAGCTCAAATTGAAGGAATAGTTCACATACAAATACTAGAGATAAGTTTGTGGGTTCTACGAACTTCAACAGAAAAGAAATATACCATTTACTTCGAAAAGAGTACAAAAATAGAAAGAAAAAACCAAACCGAGAGATTCTCCATGTACTTATATGTAGGTACAACTTGTAATATTATCATCGACGAGCTGTAAGTTTTAACTGTTGTAGAAACATATATTATTATATTATATTATTACGTCTAAGTATACAATGCAGTTTTGCTATATTGTCTGGAACTCAACCAATAATATTTATGAATATTTACGAACTTTACATGTTAAAAACTAAACTAATTAAATCTTTGATTTCATTGCTGAAAACAAAAAATGCATTTTAATGGCATTTTCATTTCAACTTTAATAAAAATACAGACAGGAATGAGGACGAGGGGTAAAAATTACATAAACTGGAATATTTTTCCAGGTATTCTATGATAAATATGGCATGTAAATTATATAAAACTGGCGCAAAAATATCTCTGTGAATAGCGTTGACATGTTTTAAGTGAAATAATTGCATACCGATGCAAAACTGAATATGAATACATATACGTATATATACATATGTTCTTCTCCTTTTTTCCATATATTGTAAATAAATTGTGAACTAAAAATAACTGTGCTATTTTATGGAGGCGTTGAATTTTATTTGTTAAAGCGGAAATACATAGAACCCAACCAGGAGCTGCCGGCCTTAGGGTCTTTGTGGCGGTTCAAAAGTTAACACAACAAACCACGATGGAGTCTGTTCCGGAGTCGGAAATACTATGGCAACTTTACGCCATAAATTTTTATATAGTGTAAAAAACTCTTTCATTTCAGCTAAATTTAAGCGGGTCTAAAGCGGATTTATGAAGTTAATTTTTATGCATGAAGGAGCAAAATGGAGCAATGTAAGTAGAAATGATGATGTTGGACACACCCTGGGTTTGTCCCACAAAAGTGTAACAACTCAGTGCCTATCGATATGGTCTTAAATATTTTATAAACTCGCAGAATATCTATTACATAATTAATTATCTCTTATGTCAAATTTTTTTAAAAATGATCTAATAAGATAAATTAAAAATCCGAAAATTTTGGTAGGAGATTTCTCACTTTTCATCTTTCCATAAGGTTCTTTAACTTTAAAATAAACTTTTATAATGCTCTGATCGATCCAGAATTAAACTCAATTCAGAGCATATCAATGTAGTCTTGAGTCATAATATTCCAGAATATCTCGTTGACAATTGTTAACTTTTCTGACGATTTTCTTTAAAAATTCTTTACAGAAAAAGAATTTCCAAAAATTTTGAATGGAAAATTCTCTATTTTATGCTTTTCGTAAGGTTCTTCAATTATTTAATTAACTATAATAATGTTCCCTTTGGGGGCCTCGGTGGATAGCGCACTGTCCCGCCAAACAATAGGTGAGAGTTCGAGTCCCGCTCATGTCGATAGGCATGAACCTACTAGAAAATCTAGGTTGTGGCGTAGGATTTGAGATCAATCCACTTTAAAAATATGTTCAGTGAAGGAAGCAGAAATGAAAAAAAAAGTGCTTCAAGCTTTGACCCGAAAGGGTTGTTATGGCCATATAATAATTTATGAATCTATGAATCTGTGAATCTATGAATCTCTGAATCCATAAATCTATGAATCTGAGAATCTGTGAATCTGTGAATCTATGATTCTATGATTCTAAGATTCTATGATTCTATGATTCTATGATTCTATGAATCTATGAATCTATGAATCTATGAATCTATGAATCTATGAATCTATGAATCTATGAATCTATTAATCTATGAATCTATGAATCTATTCTATTATTCAATGATTCTATGATTCTATGATTTGATTCAATTTTCATCGCATTAAAATTAATGTATCATACCATAATTTAGATTTAAAATTCAATTACCTTTAATATTATTTATGCGCTAAAGAATCATAAATTTCCCATAGCTCGCGGTCGTAAAATCAATTCCAATCATTTGAGCTGATTTCATTGAATTAAATAATTAGCTAAACAGTTATGCGCTTGCCCGATTTTAATGCCCCACTGATTCGATTTGGTATGGAAAATTATACTTTAAATGTGCATTGAAAATTGATCAAGTTGGCTTAAAGCAATGGAATACATTAGTTTCAATGGGTCTTTGTTATCGAAGGGCAGCTGGTTTTTGCCAAAGGTCGCAGTGTTCCTTCAGCTCTTTCAATAAATGCAAATTATATTGCCAGGGAGTCATTCATCGGGTTGCCTTTGTCTGCATCGAGCATTTTGCAAATTGATACGGAATCCATTAAGAGATTTGCAACTGAATGGAAACCTTAGAGGAAAGCTGCCTGAATGGGCGGATCTGGCTAAAAATAGCCCAACTATTTTTGATGGATTTATTTTAGAGACCAGTTGAGGTAACCATAAAAATAGAATTATTTAAGCTGATTATGAGGAAATAATGAAAATCGAATTGTTGTTGTGTTAAGAGATTGGAGATAATAATCAAGAAAACTATATATAACATGTACGAGGAACGAGAGAGGGGCTTTGTTTTTGGGAAAAAGTTCTTAGAATTTATGATAATGAAATGTATGTTGCAGAATTAGGTTAGGTTAGATTGGGTTAGGTTAGGTTGAGTTAGGTTAGGTTATGTGAGATTAGCTGAAGTTATGCTAGCTTCAATTAGGTAAGATGGTTGGACCTCGCATAGATTTTAAGGTCCTTAGGTGTATTAGGGGATAGCACACTGAACGGCCAAACAAGAGGTGCGAGTTCGAGTCCCGCTTTTGTCGATAGGCATGACCCTCCTAGAAAAACTAGGTTATAGCGTAGGATTTGAAATTCACCCAGAAATAAAGGAAAAATAGTGTTTCAGGCTTCGACCCATTAGGGTTATTATGTCCATAGTGTACCATATAGAAGCAACTTGTCGTGTGCAGTTGAAAAGAGTACCTTAATATATCATTCATCGAGATAGAGTTCTCAGTTTCTGAGCCAAGATGGCTACCAGATTTCTCGCTCGACAACAGCTCAGAAGATGGTTTAGACCTTAGAGTCTTGATTACCCCATCCTTCAAATTTTGGATTGGGCCAACCCAAGCTTCCTGACAATTTACTGAAAACACCAACTATTGCTCTGAATTAGGAAGAATTAGGATCTACAACGATTTTTTGACAACTCAGTTACACCATGAAGTTTTTGTAGTTTGCATTGGTTTGGGTGAAATTCCGAAAGGTGATGTACTCCTCAAACAGCCCTCGCAGTCATTAAACGTGTTGCTCTTTATGTGAAATCTGTCAATATTTCACATTTAAATAATTAAATTTAATCACAGACTGATTCAGGCCCACACAGCTTGCCAGTTGCAAACTTTTGCCGGCATTTTCCGCAGACTTTTCCAGCACTTTCCCAGCACTTTTCCCTCCGCACCGTCTCAAGCACATTAATGCGAACAAATTGCTTGTTGTGATAACTTGGCGATAAACCCTATTTAATGTGCGCTATTCCCTGTTTGCTATTTGCCTTCTGCTGTTTGCCATTTCGCAGCCTACTACAGCACATTTAGCCTAATAGGATTTTATGGGTTTTTACAGACGGGCCGCGGCGTAGGAGGAATGGGGCCTGTCTTGGGTTTGCGGGGCCCATTGAAATGCCATTTAATGGAATGAAAGCATAAAATAACAATTTGCATAATAAGATGATTTTCGGTCGGCGGTTTCAATTGCTCTGTCACACCATATCGAGGCTTATTTTATTTCTTTTCTCAACTGACATTCGGGTCATTGTCATGACAGCTAAAGCCTTCACATCACATGATATTAGGAGACCCAACCCCCCACTCCCACATATGGAGTGCCTGCAACTCGGTTGCCCACAGCAACAGACAGCACTTAACGAGAGGGGCAAGGAGGAGTAGCTTCAGGTTCTCGTATCATCAGTAGTCACATTAAATGGCAATCAATTTCTCAATGGCATCTTAAGCATATGTCGCCAAGTGCTGATTATATAATATAAAATAAGATGGAGTGCTGTATCGAGTGAGCTCGACTACGAGATACCCTGACCCTGATTTTTCACCTTTCGCCATTTTGGTGCGTTTTCAATAACTTCTGCGACTTATAATTTCAAAGATTATGATTGGATCGTTCTGAAATTTTCAGGATTGGTTTTTGACATAGTCGTACATGTATATTTTGGAATTCGAATCATTATCATAAGGATTCTAGAAGTTATAAGCACTTATCTATTTTTGGCGACCAAATTAGGATGAAAAAAAATTTTAATTGTCATTTTCTGTATGATATCTATGGACACCCACATAGTAAATTTCATGACTCTTACATAAAATTTGTAGCTCATAGATACATTTCGTCGCTTTCCGGGAAAATGGAGGGGTGTATTAGCGTGTGTACTGGAAATTCCATTCTGAAGTTTCTAATTATGACCTAATATACCACATTTGGAGTTGATAGCTTAATAAAAGTTCAAGTTATGGCCTTTTTATCGAAAAACGAACATATCGATTTCGGGCGAAGGGGCGTGGTATTACCGGAATCTTAGAACTTGACACGGATCTTCATGCCAAGTTTGAGATCTCAATACGGTCAAAGGGATGGAGAGACAGAAAGACGGACAACGGGCGGACAGAAGGACATACATCGACTCGGCTATAAATGTTAATCAAGAATATATATACTTTATAGGGTCTCATTCTACCTGTTTCATACATTTACACAAACTTAATATACCCCTCATACAAATTTTCAATTGGGATCTGGGTATAAAAAGAGTTTGGCATTTAGCAAATGCGCAACTCCGAGAGTTTTTCACCATTTTGAGTTATTTCGCCATTAATTTGTAATTCTCCGAACTGTTAATTGAAAACTGTGCTTTGTAATTTCAATATAAATATTATGGTTAGTTTTCCTGCGGAATTCTCGGAATCAACAACAAGCAACACTGCGAATTATCCTGCCAAATTCCAGGAATGTTGTTGAAAGGTACGAGGCGAGAACAAAGGCTGCATTTGTCAATGACGGAGGTGGAAATGCCAAGAGTTAAGGAATTGTAAATTAAAGACCTCAAAATAATTAATAACAAGAGAGACAAAGCTGTTCAAAGGGCAAAGAGCAACATTGCATTTATATCAGGCGTTGGTCTTTTTGCATATTTTCGATGATTGTGGCACAATATTTATGAAAGTTTCAATATATTTGCAAGGATCAATTATAAACTGAAAAAGAAAATAGCAGATGAAGACTTGCGCCTATAATTATATGGGATATAGAAAAGTTTGATACGGCTTTCAAGTTGTATTATGGGCGCCTCAGTGTGTTAAAAATTTTGTTTCAAATCAAAATATTACACCTGTTATCAAATTTTTTTGATTTGCGGGGGAGGGGGACGTGGCATCCAAAATTTTGAGAAAATCCTTTTTGCGCGTCATCAATGCGGTTCTATATGCCTAATTTCATGTCCCTAGCTATAAACGTTTAGCCGCCAGGTGACATAATGCATTTTTCACCTTTTGCCATTTTGAAGCGTTTTTCGCCAATTCTGAGTCTCATAACTTCGTTGTTTATAGTCAGATCCGTCTGAAATTTTCAGGATTGGTTCCATTCTGCAGTTTCTAATCATGACCCTATTTACCGAATTTGTTGTCGATTACTCTATAAATAGCAAAGTTATGGCTAATTTATCGTACTCGTACTGCGTATGCTATACACGGATTTTTGTGCCAAGTCAAGAAGTCTGTAGCTTTTGTCTGGGTCTGTCACGCCTCCTTCTGCCTGTTACATGCATTCCAACAAAACTTGTATACGCTTCTTACCATTTTTCGAATCAGGGTATAAAAATCGGTAACTACTTTTTGCTATCTTTCCTGCAAATTCCGGTTTCCGTGTCAAAAAGTCTCTTGGTTTTTATTGCTACTCATGAATCTATGCATTCTTTCACTTCATCATAATTGGAGAAGTGCTGGTCTGACAGAATCGGAAAATATGGTAATTAAAAGGAGCAATGTCTGTGCGGGTGGGGTTCGACTTCCCATCAAAGTGTTTCCAAGTAAGTTTTAACGTCCTGACTAACATGTGGTCAAAATTTGTCGTGCTGCACAATTACTTTGACATGTCTATCCGAAAATTGCGGCGGGTTTTCAGCATTTCATAATACACCAAACATAGCTGGTCCGACCATATACAAGGCATGGGTATCCCTACGATGCCCGACGTTTGCGATTATCGTAATGGACCCACTTTTCAGCGTCAGTCATAATTTTCTTTCTTTATTGCCGATGGAGCACTTGCTCGACGTCTTTAGGATTCAGTTCATACGGCATCCAATTGCCTACCTTCCGAATCATACCCAAATGGCTGGGAAGTAATGTCTTCAATTCTTCATCCTGAAATTTTGGTGCGATCCGTGTCGTTATTCGTCTTCTAAATCAAAATTGCCACTGTGCAAACCATTTCTGAATTGGTCGTTCAGCTAGAGCTTAGTTACCATTAATGTCCACTAAAATACGATAACATTCGGAAGCATTTTCTTCATATTATAGTAATGGAGTAAAACTACCCACAAAAACACATTATTCGGAACAAAATTTGCCATTTTCGAAGGAACAAGGTTGTTTATACTTTAGCGAAATCACAGATACTGAGAAATAAAGCCGAATTATGACATAAACACATGTCAAAATATTGAGTTCAGCTACATGCTGACATTGCCGTCGAGTATACCC